>JARQZK010003685.1:125000-152500 GCA_030704885.1 Cynegetis impunctata | reverse complement strand
TATATATATATATATATATATATATATATATATATATATATATATCTATATATATATATATATATATATACATATATATATATATATATATATATATATATATATATATATATATATATATATATATTGAAACAATGGTTAAAAATAACAATTCACACATTTATTATAAGAAATAATGCATGACGCACGTTTCGGTGATACTTCACCTTCTTGAGCGTCATGCGTTATTTCTTATAATAAATGTGTAAATTGTTATTTTTAACCATTGTTTTAATATGTTTATTAATTTACACCAAGTATCGGCCCAATTAATCCAGAATATATATATATATATATATATATATATATATATATATATATATATATATATATATATATATATATATATATATATATATATATATTTATATATATATATATATATATATATATATATATATATATATATATATATATATATATATATATATATATATATATATATATATATATATATATATAATATCATATATATATATATATATATATATATATATATATATATATATTTATTCGAATTGTTGTTGCCTGTGATCTATTTTTAATCTCTTGATAATTATTAGCAATAACAGGCTGGTTGAATCTTAAAAAACTCGATTTTATTAACTAATTTCTTTGTTATTGTTTATTTACTCGTTCTTAGATCTCGCGGATAGCATTAATCGCCTCCGTGGCAAAGTTTGACCAAATCTCCCATACCGGAGAGTTCAAACAATAAACCACAATTGTGTTATTATCTTCCGTATCAGAGGTTTTTGTTTGTTGTACTATTTTCATCTTCAAATTTTCAATCCAATGCTTGGCTACGCCGTTCTGATGAGGACCAAAGAGTCCGAAACACGTGTCAACGGCTGCTTCCATATAAGCGTGCTATACCGATAATTCTACTCCATTTCTTTAATGTTTTCCCATGACTAATTTCTTTGTTGTTAGATAAATAGTACCCTATTATTATTATTTTCAAACATTACGTAGGTAAGGGTTTCTTTGGTTTCCCTTACCATCTAATGATAACAATTTTGAATATTAATATTAGACTGAATAGCATATACAAAGCAACCCTGTCTATTCAATTTTTTCAAATCAATAAATGTCAAAGAAATTTCAATTACGAATATCGTAGTGAAACGTCAACTTTTTAATAAAATCGAGTTTTTTAAGATTCAACCAGCCTGTTATTGCTAATAATTATCAAGAGATTATATATATATATATATATATATATATATATATATATATATATATAAAGATAATATATATATATATATATATATATATATATATATATATATATATATATATATATATATATATATATATATATATATATATATAGATATTATATATATATATATATATATATATATATATATATATATATATATATATATATATATATATATTATATATAAATATATATTTATATAAATATATATATTTAATATATAAATATATATATATATATTGATATATAAATATATATATATATATATATATATATTTATATATATATATATATATATATATAAGAGTTAGAGAGTGATGAAAATAAAAAGAAGCCTATATTATAATCCTAACAAATATCATATAAAAATAATTTATATTGTTATGACATTGTCTTGTTGAATCACCCTCGTAAATGATAAACGATTTCGGCTATCTTAAATAATGGGTTTTTGTTCTGAAATCATATTTCAAATCATCTTCAATAATCTCGGTAACCGGTTTCACATCATCATTTTGACTCTCGGTGATTCCATAATTTTCAAATGCAGGCAAAGAAACTGGTCGGAACAACTCTCTCAGTATGACCACTTCCTCGGAGTCATCGACGAAGCCGCAACAGCTTTTTAGGGCCTCAGACTCCAGAGTAGACTTTAATTTACCGTACTTTGGATATATAGGTGGTTTTTTGTTTATATTTGATAAGTCGTAATAGAATTTATCCTCGATAATAGGACCAGTGTGGTGCACTTTGATGAGCGTGGAATGCGTTAATCTCGGATATCTCGGCCTTGCTTTTAGATGGATTAAAATCGTGTCGTCTCTATGACTCCTGAAAAATAGGATTATAGCTATTTATCGACGTTAAATGTACCCTACTCGGATAGTGAGTTCTCATTTCAAGAATTATACAAGTGACTGAAAATATTAAATATGAATCATCAATTTTTTTTTACAACAGTTGGTACCTTAATTGAAATAATGTAGAAATAGTACACATTATTGAATTATAATACTAATAAACTGACATTTGTATTGAAAATTTATCTAACGTCAATTTTCAGCTGACTCAACATTTGATTATTTGTTTTCCAAAATATAAATCAAATAAGTAAAACACTCAGCTTAAAAATTAGTATATTTTCGTCACCCAATATTAAAATCATAAAAACTAGTTTTCTTTGGAAACGATATAACGACATTTATGAACGACCTATACATAGTTATGGTACCTTAGTACAAAGTAATAGTACCTACTTCTTCTAATACAATGAAATTGTGTACTTTTCTTCCATTTATACATATATTAGCGTTAAATTTATTCAGAGAAGAATTGGAAAAAGAAACAGAAATACTTTAATTGTTATCAAAAAATATTGGGCATGATGAGTCCATAATTGATAAACTATTATTCAGAAAACAATGGATATTGCTTCTCAAGTATGTGTATACTACTATTAAGAATGCAGGTGAACAAAAATTCTTTTCAATGAAGTTTGTGCCTAAATCACTTAAAAATTTACTTAAATCACAATTATTGTAACAGGTTGAATGATTATAGTGTAATAAATATTAGTACGATAACCATAAAATAGAGCTTCTTAGTAGTCAATAATAATAACCAACAAACAGTACTTGACAAATCTGGAATATATAAGTTGAAATGTATACAATTAATATCACACAAACTGGTAGAAACATCGGTACCAGATTGGATGAATATAAGAATCAATCATCAGAAATAAAGAAGTCATTGCAATTTCGAAACATGATGCGTGACGAATGATTTTTACAGATTTAATACCTATATTCAATAAAGGAAAGAGGATCGACCTTTCAGAATCTCTAGAGATTACGTCGGCTATCTTCAGGAATCCTTCACTTTTAGGATATGCGATCTCGTTAATTCAGTAATATAGATAGATTGTGGCATTTTCATAACTGAAAACACTCTTGTGAATAGGTTTATAGTATATCAATTCAAGTGTTTTAATTTATATTGTTTTAAAATTCATCAATTCAATCGAGTGGATGGGTATAGTCATGAACGAAATGATATATAATATAGCTATCACTTCACTGAGTGAAATATTTTATTTTCGATGAAGCTATAGCGTAGTTAACCAAAAATTGATAGTTTTGTTCTGCCGTGAAAACAATCGCATACATCGAATTTCAGCTCTTTTCGTTTGATGGAAGCTGCTAGGGATGCCATTATGTTGAGGTCAAAAAAATTGAAAATATATATATTTATCTATTAGTTATAAAAAAATTTCGAAAATCGTGGTTCAGGAGATCTAAAACGGATAAAAAAAACTTCTCCCGTTTCTGGATGTTAACTTTCGATATGCTTCAATATTCTATTATTTTCGGAGAAAATACTACTACAAAGTTTTATCAAATGGTTGATTTTAATATCGAATCCACAGGCTTATTAGAAGATGCCTCGAATATAGATCTGTTTCACACCTTCAGATTCATTGAATATATCAACAAATTCTCCATAAACGTTATCATTCTACTTTGACAATGTAGGATGGCACTACTGCAACATAATGACGTTTTTTAAATTCCTTCTCAATATTTCCAGGAATTGAAATGTTCATTGAAATAATAGTACCAAAATTGAATAACAAGCGATGAAATCTCAGTAATAGTATGTATCACAAACCTTACAAAATACAAGGCATTTTCTCTCATGAAATTATGATGAATTTAAAGAAAGTTCTTCATGCATTTATTTATTTTACAACGCTCTCTTAGGTAGTGGATCTTCATGTGTGAAGGCAGAGTGACAAGAAGGTTTAATATAATATAACAAATATTATTATTGTAAATTTTTAATGGTCTCTCATTTTATATGCATTTCACTATTCGAAAGTATTTCACTAATTCCTCATATTAAATTCCGACAATTTTATGGAGAATATTTGTGCATTACAGAAACTCATATTCTATTTCACAGTTCAGTATAGCATAATAAAATCATATATATATATATATATATATATATATATATATATATATATATATATATATATATATATATATATATATATATATATATATATATATATATATATATATATATATATATATATATATATATATATATATATATATATATATATAAATATATAATTATATATAAAGAAAAATATATATATAAATATATATTTATATATATATATATATATATATATATATATATATATATATATATATATATATATATTCATTCATTCATTTAATTAATATATTTTCAAGAGTAATAAGTGAAGAATATGAGATACTTTTTATAAAAAAAACAATATTATTTCTAAAGAGCTATAAAAGTATAGTAAAGAATCTTAAAAGGTAGGTACTTTCTATAAAAAAATCATTATATTGTTTCTGAAGATCAAAAAAATCTATGTTGGCATATATGATCGTCTGAAGAAGAGTTTGAGCAATTTGAATAGAATGCAGCGTTATCTGGCGTTCCAGTGAGCAAACACAAGCGTGCCGTTCAATAACATATTTTCAAGGATATAAGATACTTTTCATAAAAAAAATATTTTTTCTGAAGGGCTGAAAAGTAGATGTTGGCATATATAAGAGCTTAATCAACAAAAACTATTATCTTTCGGTTAAGTTTCAATCCTATTTTCTCTTATTCATTTTGTCTCACGGTAAGTTTTAATTCTAATTCTTCTTTATTTATTTCTCTTTTGATGTCACATTTAAGTAATCCTGAGTAAGATTATAAATGCGAATGTTAGAGTGTTTGTTTATTTTTATATTGCCAACAGTATGGTAAAGTATGTAGGATATATATTTAACAAAAATTCAAAAAACACATTATTTTTTCTGAAGGTTCAAAAATTGGCATATTTGATCGCCCAATGAAGAGTTAACGCCATCTGGCTTTCCAATAAGTAAATACCGGCGGTCAGCTCACTATTCAATTCAATGTGAATTATATTGTTGGCGTACTTTTAAGAATAATAAACTCAATAAATAAGATCTCAATCAACAGAAAGCAATAAAAAGAATTTTACCTTTAGTTTTAATCCTATTTTTCGTTTATAATTACCCCGAGGCGAAGCAAAAGGGGTTATAGTCTCACGACAAAAAGTTGGGATCTGGTCCGATTTTATGAATTTCAACGGATATCGATAAAACACATATGATTTCATGAGGGAATTTTTTTTCCCAATTTTTCCCAACGAAGAATAAAAAAATATACCGTTTTTCAGATAGGCATTACGACATGCGCATGCGCCGAGGATTTTATTATTCCTAGTGCTACGCAGTAGGATGTCCGGATTTTTTATTTTCATTTTCGAATGATCTGGAACATTATTTAAGGTCGTCAACGCGTGCGAAGCCGCGGGTGAAAGCTAGTATGTATATTATATATATATATATATATATATATATATATATATATATATATATATATATATATATATATATATATATATATATATACATATATATATATATATATATATATATATATATATATATATATAATATATAATATATAAATATATATATATATATACTTATATATATATATATATATATATATATATATATATATATATATATATATATATATATATATATATATATATATATATATATATATATATACAGTGTTCCTAAATATCATGTACAAACTGAAAGGGGTGATTCTTCAATTTATTTTCGAAGAAAACTTTATATAAACAAGGGTCAGCAAATATGTGATTAAATTTCAAGATAAAAATAGTTTTTTATACCAAGTAGCATTTGCGGACCCTTGTTTTTATTAATTATTTTTCTCAAAATACCTTGAAGAATCGCCCCAGGGGCGATTCTTCTTTATATATATATATATATATATATATATATATATATATATATATATATATATATATATATATCTATATATATATATATATATATATATATATATATATATATATATTTATATATATATATATATTTATTTATTTATATATATATATATATATCCATATATATATATATATATATATATATATATATATATATATATATATATATATATATATGTATAATAAAGTTTCAATTTTTGGGATAGTTACATATCTCACATGAAACTCTTTATCTATGAACTAGACCACTCCTGATCTATTTATAAATCCTTCAGAATTACTGAAAAGATACAAAAAATAAGTGACATCAAATCGCAACTGAAACAAGTTTAAAGGTCATGGGGTTGAACACATTGATGTTGTTAACTTCATCACATTGATGTGTTCAGCTTCATGTCCTGAAGGTTCATGTGAATACTAATATGATATAATTCACGTATTGTACCTTTTAAGTGCTTGTTATGAATTGGTAAATAAATCAAGAAACCTCAAGTTACAGGATATAGAATTTTATTTGACGTGTGCTACAACAATGGGTACTGTATTAAAAATTACAATAATATCATGCAGTAAATTGATGCCATTATTTACAGCGTTGAAATGTGCAAATTGTTCAAGCTATAGAATAATTGAATGAAGTAAACATTGAAAATCGCCACTCCATATCAAAAACTGTTTCCTTATGGAGTTGGCTACGTCAGATAACTGTTGGTTTCTCATGAAGGCCACTATATTGTGAGGGATGAGGATTACTTTTTCTCGCGATTGTTGTTGTACCAATACTCAGGGATGACAAGTGAAATGTTTGCATCGACTACTGAACTAAAAAAGCAAGGTGGTAATGAATTAAAAACATTCAAACGAAATAATGCATTCATTGTAATGAGGGACGTTCTCACTGAAATGAACGATTTGTTCAATTCTAATCAGGAGTCGGTACCGGATATGTTAAGTCATTGCCGGAATAATATAATCGTGTGAAAATTTGGCATATATCAGGTCGGAAGGAGTTTATCGTTAGCAGACAGGATCAGAAAAATTTTTATTTTCACGAATTCAACCAAAATTCTGAAATTTCATTATTTTGTGTTTTCACAAGAATAGCAGTTCTGATTCAAACGTATTTCACTGAAATAGATTACCAAGAATTGGAAGAGTATTTCAGTTATCATGGTTTTTCCGTATCGAAGCCGCAGTGTTTTGGTTTTAAGAGCATCAATAGATGCTCTTTCCATTGGTTGTAGAATTATCATTACGTGTGAGTTCGTGAAATATGTAGAATTGTGGAAGAGGAAATGGAAGGAGAATAACTCTGTATTAATACTTTGCATTTTAATCAAGTTTTGCTAGAGCAAAAATTTTGTTAGAATAAGTTGAAGAAATTCATGAAATTATAAAATGAAGACTGAAGAAAGGACACAAGGAGTTGATATTAGGGATGATTATGATATTATACCCCGGAGCTAATTTCAGGATTTTCAAGTTATTACTCTCTAAGTTTTGGAGTAAGTAATTTTCTAGCCTTGAATTAGGTATATAACCTTACGTAGTGACAATCAAACAGTATGTAGAAGAATAGAGTTCGAAATTTTGTTCAATTTCATGAGTTTTTATAACTTTTTCTAAATAAATAAGTTAGGGAAATCAATATTCAATCCTTATTCATCAGGAAACAATCGAAATTTCATCAAAATAAATAGAGCTGAAATTATTAGAAATGGAAGGAACTACCATCATCACATAACGGTTAAAAATATTTTCTCGCGATTGGCATTTATAAAATGATATTAACTCAGTCAGTTATATACTATATGTGTTTCGCATTGTTGAATCACTTTGTTTTAGATATCAATTTTTTGTAAAAAAATTTGTTCATTTTTATTGTGTCTTCTGTTTCTAATATCCTGAACTATAACATTCGATAAAAGGAAATTACGCATCTGGAACGAAGATATTCAAAATGTTTCTCAACAAATCAAAAGTTTCTCTATTCCTTTCAGGAAAAGGTTTCACTAAAAGAATAGTATCGACGGAATGAGTATATTTTAATATTTTCTCAGAAAAATTCACACCTAGCTCTAAAGCGAAAAAGAGCTTCTTATTTGTGAATAAATTTGTTCCAATAAACTTTTAGTTATGAGTATTCATATTTCATCTTAGTGCTTCGTGTAGGAATGTGCAATTATTACAGAATAGAAACTTTTATGTAAATCCAGTTCAGATTATTCAATTCGATACTCACCTTTGAGCATAAAGGGCATGAAACTTTGTGTACCATAATAGTAATAATATCTGAAAACAAGAGGTCAAAGATATTATAATAAAAGGAGGAATATATGTTTATTTAGTGCTTTTAAGATAGGTATATATATATATATATATATATATATATATATATATATATATATATATATATATATATATATATATATATATATATATATATATATATATATATATATATATATATATATATATATATATATATATGTTTATATATTTAAACAAAATTCTGTTGGGATATGCAGCAACAGGAAAATAGGGCTAATTTTTTATTCAATACCAAGCTACATTTGATGATAAGAGGAAATTCAACGAACATTAATTTTATAGAGTTTTTTTGATACGTAATCAGGAACTACAGATTAAATATAATAATAAAGAGTTTATTCAAATAATAGTTAGATACAATAAACTCTGTAAACCATAGAGGGAGCATTCTGCAAAGAAAATATTTTCTGTGCGTGGTATCATAATACATCAATACAAATATTAATTATTGCATCTGCAGATCAACATTGTCAGAATCGAATATTGAAAATTTAATTAGGTAGGCAATAGTCACAATCAGGTAAGTAATAGTACAATCCGGGTAGGTTTAATTACAGCAGAGAATTAGGCAAGTCATTTTCCGTATATTTCAAATTTTCATTTCAGGATAATCTCAATGGAATCATACTCAGATATCACCCAATCTTTAACTTTCTTTTTGAAACTTTTATAATTTCTAATTTTCTTTAGATGTACGGGAACGATGGCGAATAGTCGCGGTGCAGTGTACTGAAAAGAACGTTGCCCAATTCTCTTCTCTCATCGTGATGTTTTTTTTTTTTTAACTCGAGGGACCTACAGTTTAACGCCGGTTCCGAACGGCCAATGGGCTTGTGAACGATGCACATTACCCAACAATTTATCTTATATATAGAACCACTGAATTCTGGACATACACAACACCCAAGAGCAAGGTGGGACTCGAACCCACAATCCTCGGTTTACAAACGGTATAAGGCGGTTCACCTTACCGCTGGTCTACCGAGGCCTCACATCGTGATGTTTCCTCCCTGTCTGGTATCGTACGGATGATTCAGTGCTGCAATCGAAATTTTTTTGAGATGAGTGTTGCATATTATCTTCAATGCGAATGTTTGACGTACGTTGAGAATACCATATATTATATTATAGAGCATGTCACTTGAATATCGCATGGTTTTTCCATGTATTATTTTCAAAATCCATTTCTGAAGTATATTCAACCTTTCTAGGTGTGCATCGTACACTCCACCCCAGCCTAGAATTCCATACGATGTGTGTGATTGCACAAGTGAGTTATATAAGATATAAAGGTATTTATTAACCTTGATGACATCTTTTAGGTAGGTACTTGAATTTTTGAAGCATACTCCGTAGTTTAACCACCTCATTATTCATATATATATATATATATATATATATATATATATATATATATATATATATATATATATATATATATATATATATATATATATATATATATATATATATATATATATATATATATTATTAAGGAACAAAGTCAGTAGGATTTTTGTTTCAGTTGAACAATCTTACGATTATATATATTTCTATTTTCATTAACGTTTCGGTATGTTACTTTGACCTTCATCAAAATGATTGCATCAGTATGTTACCATCACAGAATTAAAAACTTTTCACATAAATCACAGAAATACATTAACAATTTATAAATACTACGCAAAAAAAAAAAAACTTGACAATTACCCGCAGTAACAAATTTTTAAAAAGTTTTCGTCTACATAGACACGTCAGCCTTCGCTTTTAGTTAGAAAGTAGACTTTCTTACTTAGACTTTCTAACTAAAAGCGAAGGCTGACGTGTCTATGTAGACGAACATTTTTTAAAAATTTGTTACTGCGGGTAATTGCCAAGTTTTTTTTTTGCGTAGTATTTATAAATTGTTAATGTATTTCTGTGATTTATGTGAAAAGTTTTCAATTCTGTGATGGTAACATATTGATGCAATCATTTTGATGAAGGTCAAAGTAACAGACCGAAGCGTTAATGAAAATAGAAATATATATAACCGTAAGATTGTTTAACTGAACCAAAAATCCTACTAACTTTGTTCGTTAAATATAAATAAAATGGTTCAAGAATATAATGAAAATGACTATATATATATATATATATATATATATATATATATATATATATATATTTTTATATATATATATATATATATATATATATATATATATATATATATATATATATATATATATATATATATATATATATATATATATAATATACTATATATATATAAATATATATGAATCCTTCTGATGTACTGCTATCGCCTGATTTTCAGTAATACATTGTAATTTTTGTGGAGCAAAGAACCTGGTCATTCACTATGTTTTTCAACTTTTTGACACCTATGTCAAAGTCGCCATCTTAGCCGCTACTGCGGGTAAGATGAATACTGCTGGAGGGAAAGATGGCGACTAACATTTCTGACTGATATAAGACTATAACTGGATCTATATGAATGAAAAGGCATTAGAATCAATAGCTTTTTATTGCTTAGGAACAAAATTCACAAATCCAAGACTTGCGTTAGTCAGCCCAGTGCAATCTGCGTGTGCCCAATTGTGGCACTTCTTGCAATAGCTAAACAGTCAAAATTTTCACAAATTATATATTTCTAATACCGCTATAACAGCAAACACTAAAAACGAAATAAAATAAATATTTAAGGGGGGCATAGTCAATTGTACGGAACCCTTCGTGCGCGAGTCCGACTCGCAATTGATCGATTTTTTTGCTTCTGCATTATTAAGTAGATTTTTGTAGGTTTTCTGCATGATTTCTTTGGGGCAGTTGGCAAAGTGAAGATAGAATTAGGAGGCTCAGCGATAAACTGAGTAGTTGAAGATGACTGTCTTGAAGGGTAAGATGGAGATCACCATCTTATCCACCTACCTACGACGACGTACCTATCCACCTACCCCGACGACGTACTCTCTTCACAAGAGTGTGAAAATTTTCATTCAAAAATAAGTTTTAGACTACTGTAAATGGATTCCGTACCTTAATAAAAACAGTAACGAAATAATGCAGAAAATTCTATAAAAAACTCACCAATTACAAAGAATTCACTAATAGAATAAAAGAAATTTTTATTGCGTCAAGTCGTTAAAAACAAAATAACTAATGGTCGATGATAAACGCAAAGCAAGCCGCTCTATAATACTGCAGATAATAGAGAAGTATCGCAGACATTATACCATGCCCAACAAGTGCTACCACCTAGTTCCATAACATAGAAATTCCAGATAACCATCTTACCCGCCCTCTCCATCTTAACATCCTCTCCCCTATATATATATATATATATATATATATATATATATATATATATATATATATATATATATATATATATATAAAAATATATATATATATATATATATATATATATATACAGATATATTAATATAGGAGATAGAAAAAAGGTCAATTGTAAAATTTTATATAATTCCTGGCTGCTATCATATATATTTTCAGATCTGATCTACCTGAAATTGTTGTCGAGATAAAAATGTCAATGTCTTTTGTTGGCGGAGACTCTTACATTTGAAGGGTTACTTTGGAATTTTGACTCTTTACTATATCTGTTCTTCAGATTTCAAAAACTTCTTTTATTTCTCATATGGCGGCCACCATTGATTTTCCCAAATTCTGGAAAGTCTTTCCAACGATATGTCACAATATAAAAATTTTATTCGATATTCGACAAAAACTATTTCGAATATGAAAGGTCATATCATGTATCATGGAGGTCATAACAAAAAATACAAATTCTTTAATGACTAAGCTTTTCCACAACTCCTTTCTGAAACTCCAGAAAGGATTTTTCTTGAAGTGATTATTCATTTCGGTAAGGAAACTCTGTTCATTGGGAGATAATATGCCATTCTATCTGCAAATGCTGATAGGAATAACATTGCTCTGAAATCATGAGACCAATTCATTCAAACCATTTATTTATGAATGCGAAATGCATTCTTAGCTCAAATAAATCAAGTTCATTTTTTCCTTCTGTGAATAAAACACAAAATCTGATGCCGAAACTGTTTTTTGAGAATTTTTTGATTGAAACATATAACTTTTTAATGAAGTGACATATCATTTGAAAGCCCATAAGTGACGACCGCCAAATGAAAAACAATAGTTACTATTGAAAAGTGAAAAACAAGGATGTAAAGGAATAACACATCAACGATATTCGATTTATTGGGAAAAAACAATATCGACAATTTTTTGTTATTTAGAAGATATGAAATCAACTTGGAATTCTCTAAAATATTTCCCATTTAACCATTTTTCTTTGTCTTATATGAACCAAAATAGCAATTTTCATGCCTTTATTTTGTGAAACTTGATGTAGGTATATACCTATATATATATATATATATATATATATATATATATATATATATATATATATATATATATATATATATATATATATATATATATATAGGTATATATGTTCATATGTATGTATGTATAATATGTAATAATATTATAAGTGCATGTATATATATATACATATATATATATATATATATATATATATATATATATATATATATATATATATATATATATATATGAAATTGAGTGTTTGGTGCCAAGCATCATAAAAAGTCATCTTGGTCCTAGGTTCAACTTTGCTGATCGCACCCATTTTAATAAGCAGGTTTTCAAAGTGGAAACCTGCTAAAACACAATGCCAGCTTTGTCACGTAAATTTTCGGCAGGGACAGTAGAAATGACTGATTTTAAATTTGTTGCTAATTAGTTGCGCACATTTTAAATAGCTGAAATGAAAAAAAATTTACAATTTTCTGATAATATGAAAATTGAAAATCAGATACGGAAGATTAAGATACTAGAAATAGTATTTGGCAATTAATATTTCATCAATGCAGCTGAATAATATTAGAAAATATCAAATAAGTAGATTCTATTTTGAGATAAAAGCTGTTTTAATGCTACTTGAATGTACGCGAGCAAAATTTGAATCATATTAACTCAGGATGAAAAACATTAAAATTACCTATAGATATCAAGGAAGCACTTAATAAATGATGCAAAAGAAGCTCCTAACAATTTATTGATTGAATCACAAAGCTTTTAATTCGTTCATTGTAAATAAATTAGTTTTTCAGTTTAGGAATCAGCATTTGCAAAACGTATTTGTATAATGCCAATAATATTGTTTTGAATACTGCAACGGCATAAAACGTCATCGATAATAAATTTAATTATTCAAAAATTGCAATAGCCAACTTAACTTTCTTAATTTTTCTGTTATTCAATTTTCACCAACCTACTTCATCAATAAGTTTCTATATGTAACAAATTGATTCAGATTTAACGAGTGGTGCCCTTTCATTAAAAATTCTTATGTTATGCTAGAATGCTCAGCTAAGCCGCGCGGCAGCAGTCATATGAGTTTTAGCCCTAATAAAAACCTACGGTGAGCGTCATGCATGAATTGATTCTAATATTAAAATATTTGATGAAATTATCTAATCTAAGAACCAAGCGTGGACGACCAGTGAATTTGGACGAGCTAAAGCAAGTTCTCCAAAATAATAAGAGTTCAATTTTTAATGACCTTAACCGAATTATCTGAAAAAATAATCCCATTTAAACGAAAATTGCAAATGATTTGAATTATATGAAACCCAAAAGCATTCACTCATTTGTTACCTGTGATCGTTGTAATATATCATCAGAATTAATACCATCCCATCGGAAAGATTCAAGTATCGATTTTGAAGTATTGAACGACACTAGAAATTCGACAACAAATTTTTCTAATGAAGTTAATATTTCCCTTGATCAATGGGAACAAGATCCCGATGTGTCTTATTTTACTTTCACGGTGAATCGTGATGAATTTGAAGAACTGATTATTAGTCTTTCAGCTAAATATATAACAAACAGAAATGCACAGAGATTTCTTAAGCATACGGTCAACGGTCAACACAGCAACTGCAGTAAGCTTGTGCAGTTGCTACTATTTGTTAATAACAATGCTTAATTGACTCTCAATCAGGGAAGAAATGAAGTTTTTGGTCACACGTCATGGTCGACATTTTATTGGTTTTTGGACTCCAATGAGCCTTTACAGCTGTTATGCTTAATTATTATTCTTTTTATATCAAGTTAACCCAACACCAGCCAACGTCCCTTTTCTGGGACGCGCCATTTTTGCCAGATTCCTTCGAAGCTATCACAGAAAACTAGAGTATTTGATAATGTCATTTAAGTCAAAGTATGTCCTTCATATATTTATAGTTAGATGTCTCACAGGAACAATAACAGAAATTAGACTGATTCAACAAGTCGGCACTTGCCTGGCGCGTTGGGGTTGTCATACGTTATAGTGATTTCAATATATTTCTGTCGAAAAAATTAAAATTATACCATTGCAGTTTTATTGTTGAATAGTCTCTTTTTTCGATACGGAACGGAATTAAACTGACTCATATCATTATCTGTTGCCAATTTGTTGCTAATTTTGTTGTCCCAATTTTGGGACATTGGCTGGAAGTGATAATTATGAGTAGCAGAAAATGTCTAA
The DNA here is from genome assembly GCA_030704885.1 of Cynegetis impunctata. Lineage (NCBI taxonomy): Eukaryota > Metazoa > Arthropoda > Insecta > Coleoptera > Coccinellidae > Cynegetis > Cynegetis impunctata. The sequence goes on along the minus strand of JARQZK010003685.1, from coordinate 137,407 downwards.
CTGTCCGTGACATTGACATCATATTTGAAGATCCGGAATTTTGGAAAGATATGGATATTGAAAATATTATTGTAGCAATAATTCCTCCAGACCCGGATATTCTAACCGACAAAGAAAATTTTGAAGAGAATGACCTAGAAGGAGAAGAAATAGTGGATGTTGCAGGTACTATGGAATTGTTTACTTCTAACCCTGCTGACGAATCCGAGTTTGAGAGTCACGACGAACCATTATCAGAAAAAATAGTGAAGTGGACTAAATAAAACAGCACAAACGGTGAGAATTCCATTGCAATAGTGACATTACTCCATCGTAAAATTAATACAAGAATACAATTCGCGGCGGAGTAGATATGTTAGAGTGTCTCTTTACAGAACAAGAATTCGTTCAGGGAAATGGTGGTGGCCTTTATTCACCCAAGTGTTAGATATATCGGTGACAAATACTTGGAGACTTTACCATATTGTAAATCACCAAGAAATGGCTACTCTGCTAGAAGTACGTAGGAAAAGAGACCATGCCCTCAAAAGTCCAAATTTATTGGAGGAAGAGCAAGTGTGGACATAAGATATGACCAAATAGGTCATTTAATTGTTTCTATAAAGAAAAAAGGAGATGAGCATTTTGTGAAAAAAAACCACTAGAATTTGTGGAGAATGCAATGTACGACTACAAGATATCTGCTTTCTACCATCCCATAAAAAATAATTTTTTTTACCAAATATTTTTTATTAAAATTTGTTCTGTATATAATTTATGTGAGTTTATTGAACACATTTTGTTATTAAAGCAGCTGAAAGTCCTTTTTGTCTTGTCTTTTCTAAATATATTATTTTATCCCCTTTTAGCCATCGTCACAAAAATGGGACGCTATTTTTCTGCGAATTGAATTTTATTTTTGTCCAAAATTTTAATGTTCAGTCTTTGCTGAACACTCAACAACCAGTCTATAGAAAAAAATTAAATTTTTTAATCCTCTTTGAGTTCTGGCGGGTATTGCAATAATTTTTTTTATCATGAATTGTTTGAAGCTACGTGTAGCCTATGGGCAGCAACTAATTGCAAACTGGGGTCTGTGAACTTATATAGCTCCTGTTATCAATTATTATCATTCCGATAGTGCTGCTCAATTTTCTACTAGAATCTACACAGATTTCAAATGCGACTCATTGCTGTGAACTTATTTTCAATCATTTAGTAAGTGTTTCCTTCATGTCTATAAGTAATTTAATAATTTCAATTCTGTTCGAGTATATTCTAGTAGCATTGAAATTGCTTTTATATCAAAATAAAAGCTCATGATTTGATATTTTCTGATAGCTAATTACGTCGGCCGCAGCCGCAGCCGCATTCCCCCCAAAGCCTAATTTTCCTATCTTTGGGGGAATGCGGCTGCGGCCGACGTGATTAGTAAAAAAGTCGGCCGCAGCTGCATTCCCCCCAATTTTTTTTCCATTAAAATTGTAAATGTTAGAAGACTAATTAAGTAAAGCCAGGGTTGAAGAAGGTTGTAAAACCTTATAACTTCCCAAAATAAATTATTTAGCTAGAAAACAAAAAGGTACCCCATCCTCAGAAAGATTAATAAACGTATTTTGATTGATTGATTGATTGATATTCTCCAGCAGTGTCGATTAAATATTGATTGCCGAATACTATTTCTAGCTTCTGTATCTTCCGTATATAATTATGATATTTTCAAAAAAATTTTAATTTTTGATTTTTTTCATTCAAGCTATTTGAAACATGAGCAACTTATTAGCAACAAATTTAGAATCAGTCATTTTTACTCTGCGTGCCTAAAATTTATGTGACAATGCCGACTCAATCATAAGCTGGCATTGTCTTTTTTTTTCTTCAAATGGCTGGAGCAACAAAATCAATTTTACTGTAACAAATTAGCAACTAATTAGCACCAAATTTGGAATCGGTTATTTCTGCTGTGCTTGCTGAAAATTTATGTGATAATACCAACTTACACATATGCTGGCATTGTCTCTTTTTTTTCCCAAACGGCTGGAGCAACAGAATCAATTTAGCTGTAACAAATTGGCAACAAAAACGCAACAAATTTTCAACTGTGCTAAATTTGATTCCGCTATGTTAACAATGCCATTTTAATAGACGTGTTATTACGATTATTCTTGTATATCACAGAACAGGTTAGATATTTGAGCTATTGTTTGATTCGAACTAAGAATTTGACGTTTCGTCTTGCAGTTCGAGGTTAAGGCGGAAAAAAAAAATGTTACTCTGACGTCGTACCGGTACTGGCGAGAGAGATGTATGTTGGCCGCCATTGCAAATTTATATAATAAACCTCAGAAATTAGGAAGTGATAAATTTTGAAAAGAGAAGGAAATTATAGTTTGAAATTCTTTCGATCTACGTTCGGACTCTGACACCCGGAAATGCAAACTGCTTGAATGATATCTTTTTTAGTATTTACAATTTCGTAACTTCTTTCTAAACCTGGAAGGGTTTCATAAATCCAGAAAAATCTAGATAGAGGAAGAAAGTGTACACTTATTTTCCTCAGACTGCAATCCCAAATGATAAATATCTCGGTCAAAATATAATTATTGGTTATCTGATTTTTATTCAGATGAAACTATTTTGGTATATATATATATATATATATATATATATATATATATATATATATATATATATATATATATATATATATATATATATATATATAGAGATATAGAGATATATATATATATATATATATATATATATATATATATATATATATATATATATATATATATATATATACATATACATATATATATATATATATATATATATATATATATATATATATATATATATATATATATATATATATATATATATATATATATATATGGAGTCTGTGGTGTCATGGGACACCAGGTAGGAACAACAAAGTTCCTTCGGGTTCGACATTATCATATAATTATTAATATAATAATAATATTGTATTGAAGATTTACAAACTATACAAAAATATACATGTTTATTTACGAGTTAAAAGAATCGATAATGTGAGTATACACCACGTGCTTAGACAAGAATTTCATGTATATGTCGTGGCAAAAGGGGAAAGATGAAGAAAAAATTACGTATGCGCGTTGCACTTCCGTTATATGTTTTTCTTACAGTTTTATTCTCACATTTTTTTCAGTTTGGTCGCGCAGCAAAATCCCTATCTCCTCCAACTGGAACTTCGTTCCAAATAGTTTCATTTGATTGAAAATCCGATAACCAATAATTATATTTTGACCGAAATATTTGCGAAATATGATTGATAGCTGGTAAGTCAACAATAGAGCAGTATTATGTAGGTATTTCATTTGTATTTACCAGCAGCCACCAGTGAGAACGCCTGTTATTATATTTATGTCCAGTGATTATATTCGTCAATAGGTTTCATCTGGACTATTATTTGAGTTTGGATGTACACATCGGTGAAATACACAAGAGATTGGGGATATTATATAGAATGAAATAGTTCAGTGATATACTAAACAAAGGGGAGAGGTTCTTATTATACTATTTGCTGGTACAGTCCATACCAATAGGCATGGTATCTTAGGGAGCACTGAACGATACATATTACACAGCTTTTGAAAGGTTTTTTTTGTGATTTGTTCAATTTTTATGTTAGCAAGATGCAAGAAGTGGAATTGAGAATCTAAATTCATTTTAAGGGCACCAACAATGTACTGAAATGGAAATTATTATCATGAAAATATCAATGCATAAATAATATCAATTCACTGATAGTTTTTAGTCCGTTGCAATACGAAAATTGTGGTCTGTCATTAGATTGGAAAATAAGAATAGGCTTGGATTAGAAGTAAGAAATATAAAAATAATTAACATTGCTTATTTCATCAGAAGAAATTGAATGAGAACATAAAATAATGTTCTGTTATTTCTTAAAATTGTTGGTATTATATAGTTATGTTATTGCAGAATAATTTAGATTGGAAAAATTATGAATTTAAATGAGAAATAATATACTTTGTTTTTCATCAGTGACGAATAAAAATAGTGATGAATCATAACTATTTTTATTCGATTATTTGCGACTACAGTTTTGTAGAAGGTACTACTACATTTCACAGAATGATTGAGAATGTAGTAGTAGGTACTACGAAAGTGTAGTCGCAAATAATTTAATAAAAATGGTGATAAAAACAAAGAATATTGTTTCTCATTTGAACTCAAAAATGTACTATCACAAAGTAACGGGCAAAACCATGCAATAGAAAAATTAAACTCTTTTGAAATTTGATATAAAATAGAAACACGATAATAGGCGGCTATTTATGTCCCTTTGAGGTTACACAATATCCGATTGAATCGTTCATATTGGAATCGTGGAAATCATTCAAAATAGTAAAGTTGACCTCAAATAGTTCAATAGGTAGCACAAGTTTTTATAATTAATAAAATTCAAAATTGAATAATTAAAAAAATTAAAACGAATGTAATAGCGCCTACCTGATATATGTGTAGATAACTGGTTATCATTTTGTACTGGAAGTTTTTCTGCTGTTATTCATGCTTTTATGTATTTCCGATATTATTCAGATGAAAGTATCTAACTAACGTTGAATGGCAGGGCTCTGTAAAAGCACTACGTAGCATGCAATTTGTGGAAATTATTATTATTTGTTGATGCAAGTTGTGACTTCCTCTTGTTTGAAATCTTGCTTTTGTTCAGACATCAATGAAATTGTATATTTTCTTTAAATAAAGTTGACATTGCGTGAAAGAAACAATTGTTGATCACGTTTTGTGTAAAGATGATACTATCTTACTTAGGTAACTAGGCATAGCATTTGAAACTACTACAAGTAGGCTAGCTTAGTGCCAATTCTCAATTGCCTCCCACCTCGACTGCATGAAAGAGAAAGTTTTTAGGGCTATGAACTGAGACTATGGTAATTATATTTACCAGCTAATGAGTTATTACACCTAGTAAATATATTCATGATATTGTGCATGAAGTGGTCGTCATTATTTATATCTGATTTATTATTAATAAGTTGATTCATATTTCTTACTAAATCTTTTCAACTTGAAGTGGCAAATCTCAGAATCGAAGTGACCCAAAACATTTCAAAAAACCAATCAATACAATAGAGACCCCGACATTCACATTTCTATATATATATATATATATATATATATATATATATATATATATATATATATATATATATATATATATATATATATATATATATGGAATATATTCTTATAGTTTCTGTGGCACATAAGAGTAAGGACTGAACATTTCAAAATGCCTTTTACAAACGAGGAAGCCGTTGATATGATTGCGGTATATTTTGAATGTCTTCAAAATGCGGCATTGGCACAAAGAGTACACAGAGCTCGATATCCAAATCGGCGTCTACGCGATGCAAGAATTTTTCGGCGTTTAGTGCGAAATTTGCGTAATACTGGCAGATTGGCAGAACATCGGAAGACGATATTGTTAATGTTTCAGTATACGTAGAATTGAATCCCCACGTTAGTACAGGAGCAATGTCTGTAGCTTTGGGTATATCACGTTCTACTATTTTAAACATTTTAAGAGATCATAGGCAAATTTTAATTTCACTAAAAATACTACAGTGCCACAAAAACTCTTAACACTGTCACTATAAGAATAATTTTGATACTTGTTGACAAGTTTATTTTAGTCATTTGTTTTTCATCTATGGTCTCTTCATATTCTGACTACCTTGCACTTGCATATTATTTCCATTGCTTACTATGCTCCTAAACGTTTTTCAAAGATATTTTGAACTAAGATTACTATTTATTATTTGAGAGTCATAAAAATATGACATTTCATCATTGATTTTAGACAAAAGACAAATAAATTAGAATAGATACAAATGTAATGGCGTCTTTTCAGAATTTTATGATGACTAAATTTTCTTTCTTCGATATCTTAGGTTTGAAATAAGATACTGAGATGCGATTTTCACTTACCTATTTTGGTATCATCACACTTCATTTTTATCGGAAAAAATTCATATTATTGTATTTAATTATTCAAAAAAATTAGCAATTTTCCATTATTATATCAAAAAACACGCTCAAGCGCCATCACTAAAAATTTGACATATGACAGATAAAATAGATTTGATGATCCAATAAAGGCTTTTCCAAACGAGACCAACTTTGTTAAAATCCGTTCAGTAGTTTAGAAGTTACACCCCCCACCACTTCATTTCAATAGATACGTCGAAAAGTATGAAACAAAAATTACTCGAATAGAGCTAGCTTTGAAAAAGTATATGTTTTTGTGATACATTTACCTACTAGGTGAATTTCAGAGAAAAATCACTTTGAAAGTTTTAGATGGCATTTACGCCCCCTGGCGGCCTTCTTGGAAACATGAAAATAATTTCCAGGATTTTGTTTTGGCCACTTTAGTGTAAAATTTTTTACCGTAAGTCTCTACGACGAATAGTTTACGAGATACAGCACTTTGCATTCTTATCTGGCCACCCTGTACAAATTGTCAACCTTCCAACTGAATTTACCTTTAGAGATGCGCAATGCCCGAAAATCCTCACAAATGGTCAAAACTTCAAAATGAAAATTGCGGTGGAATCAATTGAATCTTTCATGAACCTCTTACATTAACTCAATCCACGTACCAAATAAACCACTTATATCAACTCAATCCACGTATCTCAATCAGTAGAAGCTGTGGAGATGCTCAAAACTTCAAATTCCATAAAAAATATAAATTCTCTGAATAAAAAAACTTTAACTCAATCCACTTGAGAAATTTCTCTCTACGACGAATAGTTCACGAGATACAGCACTTTGCATTCTTATCTGGCGACCCTGTACATGAATTCGGCTGATGTAAGTGAGGTGCTATTCGGGGATTTCAATTGTTTTTCTCATGGCTCAAATTTTTAAGTTTAAATTTTATGCAGTTTCATATCTCTTCAGCTCCATGAACAAAAATTATAGCTGAAAATACGACGAAAATACGATGCTCACGCGTTTCTATTTTTAAATCCAGAAACTATATAATTCATCAAAATGGCATGCCAATAAAAAATATCAACTCTATATTCGATAATAGTTTATTGAAATTTCGGTAACATCTTTTTTCAATACTAAAGTTCTCAAACATAATTTTTGAGAATTGAATAATAATCAGATATATCACAAGAGCATCATCAAGACAGTCTTGATAATGAGTTCATAGCTCGAAACATGTCGACTTTTCATTACTGCTAAGTACAGTATCTAAAGATTTTTATATTGTGAAACATAAGCCAAGTGTTTTTATTTTAAAGTTTATACTTTATTCTTTATGATGTTTCACCAAGTGATGTGCGAGAATTCAATCTCAGTTATATATATATATATATATATATATATATATATATATATATATATATATATATATATATATATATATATATATATATATATATATATATATATATACATATATATATATATATATATATATATATATATATATATATATATATATATATATATAAATATATATATATATACAGGGTGTACCAATCTTACGATAAACTTCGGTATATGGGTTATTTTAAGATATATCAAAAAATGTTATCGACAAAAAAGGTAGATGTCTTTAAGGTCCATATTTTGAAATTATCTCGAACTATACAGAGTGTTGCATAACTCCGTTACAAACTAAACATATGATTTTTTAAATGAGAACCCCTGTATATTATACCGAATTCGGATTACTCAGAAGCTTTTGAAATAAGTTTTTGCTATGTTATACAGAGTACTTCAAAAGATATGGACATCTTTATATGAAAATCGTAGGTAAATCAACGCTCTGTAGATTATTGTGCGTTGAAGAAAAAAATTTTATTTTGCCTAACAGAATTTCGTTATATGATGCAATATCTCCGTATTATATTAAATTTTAATTATTCTTCATTTTGTATACAGGGTGGACGGAAACTCGAACCTTTCATTTTCTCTCTTATTTCAAATAGAACACCCTGTATTTTATAGCACAAATAGAATTATTTGTTATTTTGTAATATTTATTGTGAAACAATTATTAACCTTATATGTGAAAGCAATAAACGTTGAATGTAACAAAAAATCCTGAATAATAATAAATTTTAATAAACAATTTATTCTTAACAAAACAAGTCACCAATAGTATAATTCTAACCGTAATATTAAACTAAATGTTCAAAGTGTTCATCGTTAACATCAATGCCAACGCTAACTGAGAAAATGTAATGGTTTCCAGCATTGCATTGATGTTAACGGAAACACTTTGAACATTTAGTTTAATATTACGGTTAGAATTATACTTTTTGTGACTTGTTTTGTTTAGAATGAATTGTTTATTAAAATTAATTATTATATAGGATTTTTTGTTACATTCAACGTTTGTTGCTTTCACATATAAGGTTTATAATTATAGTTCATAATAAATATTACAAAATAACTCTGTTTTTATTAACTTTGGGTATAGGGAATGCTTGACAAAAATTAAAGTTACATAATAGAAGATTCTATTTGTGCTATTAAATACAGGGTGTTCCATTTGAAATAAGAGAGAAAATAAAAGGTTCGAGTTTCCGTCCACCCTGTATACAAAATGAATAATAATTAAAATTTAATATAATACGGAAATATTGCATCATATTAGGAAACTCTGTTAGGAAAACTAAAATTTTTTTCTTCAGCGCGCAATAAGCTACAGAGTGTTGATTTACCTACGATTTTCATATAAACGTGTCCATATCTTTTGAAGTACTCTGTATAACATAGCAAAATCTTATATCAAAAGCTTCAAAAAAATGTGAGTAATCCGAATTCGGTATAATATACAGGGGTTCTCTTCTCATTCAAAAAACCATATGTTTAGTTTCTAACGAAGTTACGCAACACTCTGTATAGTTCGAGATAATTTCAAAATATGGACCTTAAAGACATCTACCATTTTTGTAATTAACATTTTTAGATATCTCTTAAAATAACCCATATACCTAAGTTTGTCGTAAGATTGGTACACCCTGTATATATATATATATATATATATATATATATATATATATATATATATATATATATATATATATATATATATATATATATATATATATATATATATAATATATATATAATATATATATATATATATATATATATATATATATATATATATATAAATAAATATGTTCAGAAAGATTTCCGCGGTCGGAAGTATTTAAAAAACTTGGTTCACGGAATGAAACGCGTAAATGATTTGAAAAATATCTACGTTTCGGATCCTTTTGCGAAGCCATCTTCAGGAGAATTAGAAGGGGAATAATTCAGAATCGTGGCTATATATATATATATATATATATATATATATATGTATATCTATATATATATATATATATATATATATATATATATATATATATATATATATATATATATATATATATATATATATATATATATATATATATATATATATATATATATATATATATATATATATATATATATATATATATATATATAATATATATATATACATATATATATATATATATATATATATATATATATATATATATATATATATATATATATATATATATATATATATATATATATATATATATTTATATATATATATATATATATATATATATATATATATATATATATATATATATAAATGAAGTGTATTTCTACTGTTATATTTATGTAATTTAAGGACTCTTGAAATATATTATGTTATGTGATTATTGATGAAATCCTACCATTCCGAATAGCAGCCACGGAACTCAATGAAGTGAAAGATAGGAATGTTGGCTGCAGGAGGTTGAATTAAAAAAATCAATTCTTAACGAGCAGAAGCAAATGGCTGAAGCGACATATCATAAAACAGAGTACTATTTTATTTACTTGCATGTTAAAATGCTATGCTTTTCAATTTTATACTAGTTAATCTATTAATGTGTTTTGAAACCCTCACTTTGTATTCATAAACTGACTAAGCAATCGGATGATAATTGCTATTTATGTTAATCATTAAATGAAGTAAAAGCGCCTTGAATGTTATGGTTTTTCCGTACAAGTAAGATATCGCTCGAATTTCAAAATAGTACTTTCAATCAATATTAATTCATATCAAACCAATGATTTTTATTTTGACACACAATATATATATATATATATATATATATATATATATATATATATAGATAAAAATAATTTATATGGCAGAACAACGTTTGCCGGGTCAGCTAGTATATATATATATATATATATATATATATATATATATATATATATATATATATATATATATATATATATATGTGGCGTAGATAGCTTTTTGCGATGGGGGGGATATGACTTTCAATGCAAAATTTCATAAGTTTTTCTTCTGAAGTTCTATTTTTGTTGATAGAAATAATGTTTTATATAGGTAGTACAAAATTAGCAGAAAAGTTAAATTAAATTTCAAAAAATTCAAATTATTAGAAATGGAAAAAATTAATTGAAAATCAGTGAAAAATTTAATGATAGTTAATTGGATATATACACCGTTGAGAATATTCTTAGGAAAATAAGAGCAGAAAATCTAGTTTCCGGCATTTTTTGACAATCCATTTATGACTTCGTCGGCTGTGATTCCAATGTCACGATCAATTGCCAGAGCAGCCAAACCTTTCAAAACATTGGACAAACATGAGTTTTTAATTTGCAATGAATTTCATATATTCAGAAGGGACATTACAAGTCCATTTCTTTTATAATGCTCCTCTGTTCGTTTTTATCCACTTCAAACGTCGATACCGGCAGCGTAACTTATATTCTGAGCAACATAGTTAATTAACAATTTTTTGGTACTTGAACATGAGAATTGTGAGCGTGATAACTGTTCACTATAGATCTGAGAATTTTTTTCATTCTTGGAGCAATTACTATGAGGCTTCAGACTAAAGCCAGGTTGAAAAAATTTAAAAATTTTAATTTTCAGTTGTTTATTAACAATTTACGTAGTTTTGCAACATCGAGATGAAATTTTTTAAATAATTTTATGATCCGTTTCTTATTATTGGAAGCTACAAGTAAATGGTTTTTTTCAATGTTCATCTCCTATTCTGTTCAAAAAATTGTTATAAACGAGTGCGTTGTTTATAAGAGAATCAAGTAAAAGAAGTTATGATTAATTAAAGTATTCAATTTTGCAACTAAGTAAATTGTTAGTAAAAAACTGAAAAATTTAATTTTTAATTTTTTTAACTGGGATCTATTCTCCAGTCTAGCTCCAAGAAAGGAAAAAGATATCAGATCTATAGTTTAACAGTTATCACACTTGCAATGTTCTTGTTCAAGCAGCAAATTGCATAACTAATTGATCGCGATAAAAATGTTTTTTCGCTGGATTCTTGTTCGTTTACCTATCCAGTAAAGCCTGAAAATTTTCATTCCTTAATTTAATATAGTTAAATAATATTTATTGTTAAAGTTGTCCCGAATGGGCGTTACTTTCGCAAGCCTTATTACCCGCTTTCGGAGGGTTCCGGGAGACTTTCTTTCAGAAAATATTCTCCTCCTTTTGTATTTTTATTTAGATATCAAGAATATCAATTAGTTTTTGAGATAATTTTTTCTTTCAGTAAATTGATTATTACTTTTACAATTTTCGCGAACGGAACTTAACTTTTAATTCAAAAAATATCTACATGCTCTTCCGAATCGAATGACACCTTCTTCATATTTTTCCGAGAATTATGGAAAAAGTTGAACAAAAAAAGCACTTGTTGACTAGACTATATTCTCATGATTAGAAAATCTTTCTCCAAGATCCATGATGTATAAGTCCAGAAATGGATTGAACGCCATCTCAAGAAAATTTTTACTAACTCGACAATTTTTATTAACTTCAAAATATTATGGAGTAATTAAATTGACAAGTAATGCCAAGAGTTAGTCATATTTTGATACCTACTCTACATCAAAAAAGATTCGAAATATTAAATATTGTTTTAAAATCTTCTATGAGCAGAAGTCATCACGCTCCTCGAATGTAAACAGGAATTTAATCGGTCACTAGGACCAAAAAACGTATGTGAAATGGAAAATTTTATTCACGATGGAAGAAGTCAACCAAAACCTCCTCCCACTTCTTCTCTTTCTAAATTTTACACTACCTATACTATTAAACGAAACTACTCGTGCTTTAGATATAATACTATACCTACTATGAAACAATTTAGAGAGAGAAGTGCGAGCAGATTTTGGTTGACTTCTTCCTTTCGAAATAAAAATTTTCTATTAGAGTCATTTGAACTTTTTTAAACACGTTTTTTGCTCATAGTGACCGATTGAACTACTAATTAAACGTT
>JARQZK010003685.1:97500-120000 GCA_030704885.1 Cynegetis impunctata | reverse complement strand
TTCTGATTCTAATAGGACTATAGTTATAAAAACGGGTGAGCAGCAAAACTATGCCACTAAGGTCGTTATTTTCCCTAATTTTTGTTCTTTTCACATACAAAATCTTAACGGCCATAATCAATTGGGGGCGCATAGAGTTGTATAACCTATCTGCAAACTCCCATTCAACTTCTCCATAGAAATTTAGACGGTCAGAAAAAACATTTGAAACTCCTAATCGACAACTCTCTAACATCAACCAAATTCACATGCTAATTTTAAGGGTTTCAACTGAATTTGAAATGGCTGTGAAAATGTGCAAATCTCAAATACTACGAAAGAACAAGAAACTACATTTCATTACGGCATGAGATAAAGCTCTCCTCACCAAGAGGCACTTCCGTGGAATCAGCTCAAGCGACGCACAGATGTTCAGCCCTCTAACTCATATCTAGCACCATGCACCCTCCGAAATCCCTAGAAAACTTAATTTCGTATATGTTGTAAATAGTTAATCTCCAAGGTTTTTGCTACATGTTTAAAATATTTCTGATCATGAATGAAATTTTTCCAAATTTTGGTAGTTTTGTTCTGTACAAAAAACTCCACAGATAACAAATTTCTGCCTTATATGATCTGATGGCAACAGCTGTCAAAATGTACGGGAAAAAGATATATTTGTGTATTCCCGGGTTTATATCCGCGTATGGGCTTCGTTTTCGTTGAAGTCTGCTCGACGTTTCGGCAAAATCACATTGCCATCTTCATGTAGCTCTTCTTGGTCGGAGTGGATACACTGAACTGTTCAGTGTATTAACTCCGACCAAGAAGAGCTACCTGAAGATGGCAAATGTGATTTTGCCGAAACGTCGAGCAGACTTCAACGAAGACGAAGTCCATACGCGGATACAAGCCCGGGAAACCAGACAACCAGATTATCTCCACGAGAACCTGAAAATCAATATATATATAATTATATATATATATATATATATATATATATATATAAATAAATATATATATATATATATATTTATATATAAATAAATATATATATATATATATATTTATATATATATATATCTATATATATATAAATAAATATAATTATATATATATTGATTTTCAGGTTCTCGTGGAGATAATCTGGTTGTCTGGTTTCCCGGTTTATATCCGCGTATGGGCTTCGTTTTCGTTGAAGTCTGCTCGACGTTTCGGCAAAATCACATTGCCATCTTCATGTAGCTCTCAAAGTGATACATGAACTGTTCCTGATGAAGCTCACAAATGGTGACGAAATACTGAGATGAGAAAATAAGAGTTTCAATTTCCCGACAGACCGCTTACCTGAATATCCTAATATATTTAAATATATATATATATATATATATATATCATATATATATATATATACATATATGCATATATACATATATATATATATATATATATATATATAAATATATAATTATATATATATATATATATATATATATATATATATATATATATATATATATATATATCTAGATGAGAGAAGTAACATTTCACAACTAGAAAGTTAGAACAACTATTCTCGATCGCTCGAATCATTAGAATAAATTAACTGCATCACGGAAATAGAATATGTGTAACAATAGCGAAGATATCACAGAGTGAAATAGGAAATAGATGTCTATAATCTGGATTTCCGGTAGGTAGTACAAGTTTAAGTATTATCGAGCATTAGCTGCCCATCTACGTTGATAATATAAAAGAGGGGATTCTGTACGCCTGGGGTGAATGGTCCGGTGCGTTTTTCAGGCGTACTTTCTTAACATTCGCCGATTTTATTAATTTTCCTTTCTTTCTATATACTAGATGGACAACATAAATAGCCGATTCGCTCTTGAAATTGTATCAAATCGATCTTGTATTTAGTCTAGTGTATATCTCGAGTGCTGCAAATCGTAGCTGGAATTCACACAAATGGCGCTTCATTTGACGGTGAGCTAATTACAAATAAAGTGATTGTGTTTGTGATAACCTTCAGCGTGCTAAATTCTCATTAAAATTTCAAAATTTTGACGATTTCTGATCACTTTTGTTAATGTATTTAATTACACGATTCGGATCGTATTATTTTATTTTTGTTTTAAGATAATTTATTATTACTCTATCTGAGTAGAAGTGAATGATCAATTATTTTGTGAAATTATTGGGATTCTGATACACATCAAATATTTTCTCTCATCTTCACAGCGTCTTAGAAATTAATTTATTCTTCAAGCGATATGTTATGTGATATATACAATGCAATTGGAATTTCTCGTTCCGAATAATAGTAGTGTGAAAAATACAAATTTCAAGGTTCATATATAGGTATGTCTCAAAGCTTCACATTCAATAAGACATACAATATCGACATCAGATTCGCTTGAAATTCACTCTGTATTGTTTTGTTAACTTAGTTAATATAATAACTTATTCTTTAAATTCTTTTTGTCTCACCGTTATATAGAAAATGATAATGGACCTACAACCTGAAGGAAAAAATCGCTTAATCTCTCTCATGGTTTTATTAGTTGACGGTCACTTCAATCGATGCAATATCTTTACAGTTTGAAATAGAAAAATAACTTGCTAATATTTTCAGATTGCATTCTTCACCATAGCTGTCTTTATTGGATTGAGCAGCGCAGGAGGTGGTGGGTGAGTTAATTTTTGCGTGCTGAAATAAAAATAAACTAAAACTGAAATTCTTTAAGTCATGATGGTTCTTGAAATATGTTCAATTTCTGTAAACTCATGTGAAAAAAATTCTGATAGCGTAGGTAAATAACGCACTATACTTCTCTCAAGCTAAAATATACCATGAAGTCAAATGATTTGCTATGGCTCTAATAGACGTAGCGAGTTTAAGAAAATATATATTGCAGTTGATGTTCACAAGAATATTTTTCCTGACTGCTTATTGCTTTAATTTATTGCCCAACGTTTCACTTAAATGAAATTTGTCATTCCATTTGCTGTATAATTGTGAGAAACGTTTTGAGATGTAGGTATTACTTACGCAGTTGACCTTGTATCATCTATTCATAAAATATTATCATTTATTATATCTACAAAATTCTATGCTCAACATGAAAAGATCGTGAATGATATGCATAAGCAAATATGTAGAGTGACTTAACTTTGTTTCAAGGAACACGAAACTAAAATACAAATCGAGTATATTTATTCCTCATTTTATTTTCATTGAAAAATCATGAAACAATATCTACGCAGAATGAGTTTCATTTGGACTATTTCTTGAAGATGTTTGTATTATCAGATATTTAAATCATTGAGCTATTCATTATTTTATGATTTTCATCAAACTTACCTGCAAGTCACCTAAATCGAAGCAACAAAAAAAACACTAATAATTACTTTTGTTTCAGTGGTCACCATAAAAAAATAATAATTCATGTTCCTTATAAGGTGAAACATATTCATCATACTGTTATCAAACATGTTAAGGAACATCCGAAGGTTATTGGGCATTCTCCCCACATAGAAGATGATCACAGTTATGGAGGTCATGACCACCATGAACATCTTGAACCTATAAAAGGACATTTCATTGGTAAAGTACATGGTCACGATTCCCATGAAGGAGGTCATGGCATAGAAAGTTCTGGAGGTTTCGGAGGCGATCACAGTAGCTACAGCAGCTTTGGAGGAGACGAACATGGAGGAATTAGTAGTGCTTATCACAGCTTAGAAGGTTATGGAGGTGGACTATCAGATGGTGGACATAGTCATGGAGGATCAGATGAACATAGTTTTGGCGGATCAGATGGACACAGTTTTGGAGGATCAGATGGACACCATTTTGAAGGATCAAATGAAGGTTATCATCAGAACTCAGATAGCTATGGACATGACAGTCAGTCAGGAGGTTACGGGGGAAGTTTTGGAGGAGGATCATCTGATCACCAAAATTTAGGTAGTTATGGAGGAGACAGCGGTGGAGGCTACGAAGTTCACCAGAATATAGATAGCTATGGATCACCTGCCAGCTCTGGCTACGAAAATCAACACAGTTCAGACAGCTATGGGTCACCAATTAGTGGTAGTTACGGAGGTTCCAGCCACTCAAGTGGGGGATTAGGTAGCTACGGCAGCTATGGTGGCGGAGGAGGTGAAGGAGGCCATTCCGGCTACGACTAAATAGATTAATGATCTAAATTCCTGTATATACCTTTTTAAAGATGCATTATTTCTGTACCTTCACAAAACTCACTAGTCTTATTTTAATTTTATTGTTTTTATTTGTTAGTCCTTGTTAATATATTATTTAAATAAATTTCGAAAAAAATTAATTTATTTTTACCATATGAAAAACATGTACCAAAAAACCAATAATACACACACACACACACTCACACATATATATATATATATATATATATATATATATATATATATATATATATATATATATATATATATATATATATATATATATATATATATATATATATATACATGAGTATTACCACTCATTAAAACTTTTGATAATTGGGTAGTATATGAAATATAATTAGAAATATAGTTGTTAGTAGAATTTACCGTAAAATTCTAATCATTGATAATGTTCCAAAACTGTTCAGTGAACAGTCAATAGAGTATTCGATATACATTTTGCTTCAGTTTATATCAACACATGTGCGTCACAAGACTTTGAATTGTGTTCTTTCATAATGATTCATACAATCATATGAGCTCAGTACTGCGAGTTACGTATCTTCCATTATTATCTCCTACTGCTACAGTTCTTGATACTAAGTAATGATTATTTGGACCTACAGCAACCAATTGCTTCTTCGTTTCTTCTTCATAATCGTAAAATCCTTCATTATGCAATGGTTCATGTGTATACTCATAATGAATGTCTGGAGAATAATCACTTATATTTTCATGGTCATCTTCATTTAAATTTTCGCTTTCATTACTATTGTCTTCGAAGCTTGCGTTGGTCAAATACTCAGCATCTGGGTTTTCGTTACTGCTCAGAGGAGGATATTGGTAATAGCCCCCAATGTCTGCTGAATCGTAATCATTGGTATTTTCCCTAACTCTGTAACTATCTTTGATAACTGGGCCATTTGACTGAATGGGAAATGATCTAAACGGATATTTCTTAGAATGACCATGAAATTTTTCATTCCTCAAAGATTTATGTGACGACGTAAATTCATCTCCAGGAATATGCTTGAAAACGTGCTCTCTGGCTATATACTTTTGCTTTTTGTGATGATGGTGATGATGTGGGAAATCTCCGTGATCATAGTGACGAATATGTTGATGTTTATGATTATGGCCGTGTTTATGTTTATGATCGTGTTTGTGGCCGTGATTGTGACCATGTTTGTGTTTATGGCCATGATCATGCTTATGATGATGGTGGTGATGAACAACAACTGGCTTTTTTGGCTCTGGTTTATGGGCTTGTTTGTGGATATATACAATTTTTGTATGATGGTGTCGGTTAATGAACTCTGGAACATGAATCTTCAGATGGACCCTGCAAAATGCAATACAAATGGTAGATGGACCTCCTAAACATACTTAATTGAAGGTGCATCATTTTGAAGAAAAAATTAATGACAACATATTGAAATTGTATATTGTAGATTATTGTATTTACTCACATAGTATTCAATTAGTATTTCCTAATTCGAAGGTAAAAGATAGAATGTGTATACAAATAGGTGGGTTGAATTTATATATATATATATATATATATATATATATATATATATATATATATATATTATATATATATATATATATATATACATTTATATGTATATATATATAAATATATATATATAAATATATATATATATAAATAAAAATATATATATATATATATATATATATATATATATATATATATATATATATATATATATATATATATATATATATATATATATATATATACATACATATACATAGATATTATTCGAGATAAGTTTTTTGAGCTCAATATTATATAATTTTCAATTTCTTGATAACTCCATTTTGCAGAAAGATATATAAACAATTTCCAGTATCATCTATATAGATATATATATATATATATATATATATATATATATATATATTTATATATATATATATATATATATATATATATATATATATATATATATATATATATATATATATATATATATATATATATATATATATATATATATATATATATATATAAATATAAATATATATGTATATATTTATTCATTTGCTTTTTTTTGCAATAACAGTCCGTTTGAGTTTAAAAACCGAATGGTTAAAGTAAACGTGATTCGTGACTATCTCATAACTTCTGAAAAATTCAAAAGCTCAACCTTTTCCATAATTAACTGGATGCGCAGTTTGAGCATGTATGTATTTGATTAATTTTTGGTTTCAATTAACAATTTTGAATAAAGCAATTATAATTCGAAAAATCAAAATAAATAATTGAGGTTAATCCTTCAACCTATTGGATAAAACCTACATAAAATAACTATTCAAATATTACTTTGAAAAGAAATAATCACGTGTGAGATATTTTTTTTGCTGTTTTGAATTAAACTATAAATTATTACAATGTGAAGTAAAACATCTTGCGTCATTTATATAATGAAAACTAATATATTTGGTAAATATTTTTTGTATTTACGGTGTAAATAACTTTCAAAGAGAAAAATTTTCTATAGTAAACTACCCTTGCCACAAATTTTGATTCATTGATTGATAATAGAAATAAAAAAATAAATATGTGATGCATTCAATATAGAGATTGATTCTTCAAGTGAATAAAAATATATTTTACAGAATGACTCACTTTTCATGTTTTCCACCACCACCTGCCTTAGATGAATGTAGGATGTATCCAAAAAACAATAAACAAACAAAATTAAAGTCCAAATTCATACTGAAACACTGAACAAATTCCACATTGATAATAAAAGTTTTTCCAATTAATCTCTCTATCCGAGATCAAAAAGTAAACTGTGAAATATTTCTGAAGAAAGTAATTTATATTACTGGCATTCATTCCGAATAAAATGTTCATTTGTGGTTTCTGGCAGGGCACCCGTTGAATTGGTTTCCTAGAAAAAAGTTCAAAACGAATCTAATATGCTTTCTCACAATTATTCTGGTACGGTTACTGGTTTTTGATGTCGTTTGTTTCATTTTCATATAAATATTTCATAGGTTTATTTTTCTTTTGTTTTGAATTTTGCAGCGATATTGTATAATATAACGAAAGAAGGCAAAGATAATTACTCGTGAACTTTTTTTTCATGTGTTACGTGAAATGAATAGGTTCCGCATTAGTAGAATAGCTTGATAGCATAAAAAAAATCTTACCACTGTTTGAAGTGGAAAAACAGATTTTGGTAAGTGTAGATTATATCACAATTTCTTGCATTTATTTTGATATTTTATATAATAAGTTCTTACCATCAAGTGATACAGTTTTGCTGTCACCCTATTGTAATTGATTCAACTTCTTATTTCGACTTTAGCAATAGAAATATACAGGTGGTGGAAGATGAGAAGACTCCTGCAATTTTATTGTCTCGAATGTCATGATTTGAGTATAAAATATCAACAATTTGATAATTTTAATCTTCAAACGCCATTTCTTACTGAAAAATATACGTATTATATATGTATATATATATATATATATATATATATATATATATATATATATATATATATATATATATATATATATATATATATATATATATACAGGGTGTCCTAATTGCCACGGGCCACTATTGCTATTTAATATATAAGAACTACAAGGTTGGTCAAATTAGACAAAATATGCAGTTTTTGGAGGACATTAAAAATAATCTAGTTTCATATTTGAAAAAACAAATTCTATCTCGAGCTACGGGGGTTTTGTATCTTTCAAGGATATTTGGTTCGTCTAGTTTTCGAGATATTACCATCCACTTACTTTTTTTTAAATACGGATCTGAATTCTTTATTCCATTTCTTAAAAAAACTTTTTTTTTTTATTTTAACGATGTATCACATGTTCATATTTGTTTGCGTTCTAATGATAAAAAAAACAAAATTCAAGTTGTACTGAGTTTAAAAAAAAATGAGAACATCATAGGTGTCTTAGACTACCAATAAAACAATTGCCCATTTTAATAACATAAACAGACTATTGTAGCGTGTAATGAAAGAAACTGTTTATTAAGTTTTTAAACATTCAAACTTTGTACCATTTGATTAAGTTCAAGTTGTATAATGTAATAAACCTCAAAATTTCCTTATTTTTTAAAATTACCTTTGCCAAAATTCAAAGTGGATGATACAACCTAATGCATTTGTTTCATCTTCTTCATTCTCTGCCATTACAGTTGTTCCCTGTGGTGAAGAATTATTAAGTGATCCGCATTGTAACAAATTTCGCTCTAGCTTTGTAAAAATTATTCGATTCGGTAAGCGCCTTTCGGAGTACGAATTTTGATACATTTGAAGGACAACAAAAAAATTAATCTTATTTTTCCCATTAGAAAACGCTACCATGTTGGTTTAAACTTACTCTGACAGACACATGTATTACGGATCATAGGCTTTTATAAGCAATTGTTTCTCTTTGCTCCATGATTAAACCTATGATAAAATGAAAAACCTGTCCAAAAAGTTAAAAACTAGTTTTTTATCATTTTAAAACAAACGAATATGGTGTATACATGTGATACATCGTTGAAATCAAAAAAAAAAGTTTTTCTAAAATTTGGAATGAAAAATGAAGGTCCGTGTTTAAAAACAAAGTTTAATGTAATATCTCGAAAACTAGATAAACCAAATTTCTTTAAAAAATATCAGCTTGAAGAACGTCTGAAATGCAAAAATTTTTTTCCTCACTAATTTTTTGTAAAAATTATACTTTTTGGGATATTCGATGAAATATTTGTGAGCAATTTTTCGAAAAACACCCGTAGCTCAAGATAGACATTTTTTTAAATCTGCAGCCGGATTATCAGTTTCCTCCAAAACCTGCACATTTTATATAATTTAACCAACCTTGTAGTTATTACAGTTACCGAGATAGCAATAGTGGCCCATGGCAATTAGGACAACCTGTATATATATATATATATATATATATATATATATATATATATATATATATATATATATATATATATATATATATATATATATATATATATATATATATATATATATATATATATATCTATATATGTTCTTCTTCTTCCAGTACCCTATCCGTCTATCGGACGTAGGCAATCATGTTGGCTATAATAATCTTATTTATCGCAGTTCGGAATAGTTCAGCGGATGTTTCGCTATACCATTCTCGCAGATTTCGGAGCCAAGAAGATGTTTTTTGTCCTGTACCTCTATTTCCGACAATTTTACCCTGCATCACTGAATGAAGAAGGTGATATTTCTCTGGGTGCCTCATCACGTGGCCGAAGTATTCGAGTTTTCGGTTTTTTATTGTCTTAATTATTTCTGTGCTTTTCTTCATTCCTTGTAGGACCATTTCATTTCTTACTCATTGTATCCAGCTTATTCGTAGGATCCTTCTGTATACCCACATTTCAAAAGCATCCAGCCTTTTCAATAATGAGTCCGTCAGCGTGTTAGTCTGGTTTTTAGTTTTAAAGTGATTCCCTTGTTGCAGAGGACTTCTTTTTAATTTAAAGAAGGCGGTTCTGGCTTTTTCGATACGGATCTATATTTCTTTGCTCATGTCCCAGTTGTCATTGATGTTAGCGTCCAGGTATGTGATGTTGTTAACCTTTTCTAGCTGTGTCCTGTATGCCCTGATTTGTTCTTGTGGTATTCGTGTTTTACTGACACCCATAACTTTGTTTTTGAAGTATTGAGCTTTTACCCATGACATGATTCGGTCACTTTTTTATGAGTATCTATTTGCAGTTCTTCTTGGCTAGCAGTAATAAGCACCGTGTCGTCCGCATATCTCAAATTATTGATGTTAATTCCCTTTACCTTAATTCCAAGATCCACCTCATCCAGTGCTTCTCTGAAGATGTATTCTGAGTATATATTGAATACTGAAGGAGACCAGATGTATCCCTGCCTTACTCCACGCCGAATTTCCACTTCCTCCGATGTATTCCTGCCAAGTCGAATGTTTGAAAATTGATGCCAATAAAGATACGCGATGATTCGCAGGTCTCTGTCGTCGATTCCTACCTTCTGCAGAAATCTGATGATCTCAACATGCCTGACCTTATCAAAGGCCTTATCTAAGTCAATAAAACACACAAAGACTGGATGTAGCATGTCTCTGCAGCTCTGAACTAAGACCTGAAGGCTAAACAGTGCTTCTCTGGTTTTAAGGTTATTGCGGAATCCAAATTGTACTTCACTTAACTGTTCTTCTATTTTGTTGTACATTCTACTGAGCAGTATTCGCAGGAAGAGATTTAACCCGTGGTTCATCAGGCTGATAGTGCGATGGTCACTGTACTTCTTTGCGTTCATCTTTTTTGGAATCATTACAAATGTTGACAGAAGCCAGTCTGTTGGTATATTTCCTGATACGTAAATTTTGTTGAAAAGGCTTAGGAGATAGAGTTAACCATTTTTTCGCGTAGTTTGATTATTTCGTTGGGTATTTCAGTTGCCTTCCTATTTTTAGACAGTTCTATAGCTCGTTGGAGCTCATCTGGTGTTATTCCTGGTCCAGACGTCGCATTTTCCAATACTATTTCTGTTCTTTCATCTTCAAACAGCTCTTCAATGTATTCACTACTGTATATATTGGTATATATATATATATATATATTATATATATATATATATATATATATATTATATATATATATATATATATATATATATATATATATATATATATTTATATATTATATATATATATATATATAATATATCATAATATATATATTATATAATATATATATATATATATATATATATATATATATATATTATTATATATATATATATTATATATATATATATATATATATATATATATATATATATATATATATATATATATATATTATATATATATATATATATATATATATATATATATATATATATAATATATATATATATATATATATATATATATATATATATATATATATATATATATATATATAGTATATATATATATATATATATATATATATATTATATATATATATATATATATATATATATATAGTTATATATATATATATATATATATATATATATATATAATTATTTATTCGAATTGTTGTTGCCTGTGAAGTATTTCTAATCTTCTGATAATTATCAGCAATAACAGGCTTGTTGAATCTTAAAAAACTCGATTTTATTAATAAGTTGACGTTTCGCCACGACATTCGTGGCTTTATCAAAACTTTTCGATAAAGCCACGAATGTCGTGGCGTATATATATATATATATATATATATATATATATATATATATATATATATATATATATATATATATGTTAAATACTGGGGTTGATACACACAAATAAGAATAACTATTTAGACCAATTCCGTTTATTGCTCCATACATTAACAACTTGTTCATACGTTCAAGCATACTCGACGACTCCTTTTTCTTCACTGTTCTCTCGTGCGCAGTAGTTCGTTACTGCTGCATTGGCAAGGCGCATGTCTGCTTCAACCACTCGTCTGTCCTGACGTAACAAATGATGGGGAGCGTAAAGGGGGTGTATAGGGATACCGTTAACACGGCCATCCTGTGATAAGTGCGTCCTCGCACTGTGTCTCTATCTGTAAGCATCAAGTACGAAACAGAATTTTCGTTATGTCTAAATCAACTACATATAATTTTTTTTTTTTTTTGATATCAAGTGGTATTGCCATTTCTACAACTTCATCTTATGTCAGTCAAAGTTTTCATAGAGTTTCACTATATAATATAACATTTTCAATTCATAGCCACAAATTATGTAATGTACCTACTACCTTTAAAACATACTGATATCTTCTGCATACTTCAAGTTATATCAGAGTTTTACTATATAATATAACATTTTCTATTCATTGCTGTAATGTAATGGTACCTACTACCTTTAAAACATACTGTTACTACCCTTTCTAAACCTAGTGGTACTGCCACTATTTCATGTCTTGTGTGATCGCCACAAACATATAAGGCAACGTGAGATCGTCAAGTTCCTCTTTTCATTCAAGTGGAGTGGGATCGCCACCTCCTACTTACTTTTAATTCATTTAATGATACTTCATTTTGTTTTTAACCTAGTGGATTCACCACTAATCTATTTTTTTAAATCTTTCACTATGCGTGATATCGAAAAGAAAAAAAAACAAAAATAAATGTAATACATCTGTATTACATTGCATTCAATAAACTTTAGGCAGTCAAACAGTGGAAACCATCCAGCTCAGCAAGAGCTGGATGGTTTCCACTGTTTCTTATTTTATTTCGGGCATCTGCGACATCCTTATTTGGGTCAATAATATTATTAGTTGGCAGTGTGTCACCCAAAAACAGCTGTGTAGTCGCTAGTCTAGGAATTATTCCAAACTGAAGTACTTTTGGTGAGTATTCTGTCATCGAAGTTGAAGATTATAAGCATAACACTCTCAATATGATTTATTTTAACAGGAGCGCTATTCAAGTTCTTTATAGTAAACACTTTTTCGATGACAAGCTTGTTGTTATGTAGTTCAAGCCCATCGCATTTTTCTCAATTCTAAGGTAAAGTCGTCTAATCACTTCCCATCACATAATAAGATTGATATCGCTTGGCATAACAATATCGGGAATAACCATAAAGTATATTTCTAGGGTCAGGGTCGGCAGTACAGCTATTAAATCACAACTCTCAATAGTGTAAACAACTTGTGTTCCGAGATCCGGAAATGCATGTTCTTTTTATTGGGTTTAATCTCACTGTTTAGTTTATGTCATGCTAAGAA
This sequence comes from Cynegetis impunctata, assembly GCA_030704885.1. NCBI lineage: Eukaryota > Metazoa > Arthropoda > Insecta > Coleoptera > Coccinellidae > Cynegetis > Cynegetis impunctata. The sequence goes on along the minus strand of JARQZK010003685.1, from coordinate 107,029 downwards.
TTTCATTCCAAGCTATTATGGAATCTGCTGATGCTGAGTAATTTCTGGTTACGGAACTCGGTTAGTGACTCACAATTTCGACTTTTTAGCGTTTCTTTCTCGGGAAAAGCAACAATTATGTCATTACAGAAAGCTTTTGTCAGGATCGAAGCTGGTTAGCTTAAATGATGTGAGCGCTAGTGTCGACATCAACGGCTGCGCAGTAATTCCATCTTTTTCAGATGTGCTAGGCGTTGGCGTATAACACGTCGACGTCGCCATCTTGGACTTATTCTAATAATTGTTGTTCAGGCTCGCTACCAAGTTAACTAAGGTTTCTTGCCATTGTAATTTAGTTCGTTTTGGACTTACTGAACCGACAATCTTCCTCATCAGCCACAACACTTTGCTCAGACACTTCACTGTCATGACGAATATGAATTTCATCTTTCATTTTAACTATATAATATTAATGTTTATTCATGATCATTTATGGCCACAGGGTACACACGGGAACATCCCACTTCTGATGTTAAATACTAGGGTAAATGTTAAATACTGGGGTTGATACACACAAATAAGAATAACTATTTAGACCAATTCCGTTTATTGCTCCATACGTTAACAACTTGTTCATACGTTCAAGCATACTCGACGACTCTTTTTCTTCACTGTTCTCTCGTGCGCAGTAGTTCGTTACTGCTGCATTGGCAAGGCGCATGTCTGCTTCAACCACTCGTCCGTCCTGACGTAACAAATGATGGGGAGCGTAAAGGGGGTATATAGGGATACCGTTAACATATATATATATATATATATATATATATATATATATATATATATATATATATATATATATATATATATATATATAGATATATCAAGGGCGTCGCCAAGGGGGGGCAGGTAGGGGCAGTTGCCCCCCCTAGAGATTCATGTGGTCAAATCCAAAGAAATCAAAGTCCTAAGTGGAGTTGAGACTAAGTCCGTCGCGAGCGTTTGCGGTGTCTAGAATTGTAATCTTATGTCGAATCATTATCTACATTGATTGACTATCGTTATGGCCAGCATTGCTATAAACTATGTTTTTTTTTGAGAGAATGTAAAACTTGAAAAACCTATACTGAAAGTTGTTTGCCACCCATCAAAATGAACAAATTTTAGTATAGATTTTTCAACTTTGAATTTAGTTTGCTTTGCACCCACTGGATTTATTTCGGATAGTTATTCAAAAATCTTCGTATTGTATATAAATATAATAGATTTTTTAGTTATCATTCTTCTACCTACCTATATAAAATATATTATTTCACAGTGAATTTAAGAAAAAAGCCTAGCGGAAGGAGCAGTGACAGCGATGAACAGAATGAAAAAGTTGAAAAGGAAGAAGAGAACAAAATGGAAACAATGTCGCATGAAGGTCGGTTACCACAACGGGAGATACTCAGTCTCAGGAACTTGTTCCGGACTCTTATATAGGCACAAGTCCTTGTGATGATTCCGAGGCTGACCTGCCGATACCTTGCTCATCCAAAGATCTGGACTCGGATCCCGATTCTTCAATAGATGACTGCAACGAAAATGGCATCGGTCGATTTATTGGACGTTATCAACCGAAAAGAAAAAGGAATTGCTGAAAAACTGTTGGTCCCCTTCTGCAACATACAATTTTGCGGAAGATGCCAAACATTTGAAGAGAAAATTAAATTATTCCTGGTTGGAAACATACTCTCCATGGTTGGCTTATTCCAGGCTCCAAAAAGGATCATTTTGTATATTTTGTACGTTCTTTACGTACAGAGGCCTATTGGGTTCATTTATCATAAGGCCATTTTGTAAGTTCAAAGATGTTCGCGAGCACTGCAAGAAGCACATGGAAACCCACTTCCATGAGGCGGCACTGAAAGCTACTTAATAATTTCTCGGAAGTGTGCCTGTAGTTGTGCAACTCAACAAATACTCTCAGGATATTATTGAAGAAAACCGGAAAATTATAACATCTATCAATTCCTGCATTACATTTTGCGGGTCGCATGATTAAGCTCTGAGAGGTATACATTATGGCGAAGGTATTCTCGAGGAATTATACAATGTTTTGAAGAAACATTAGGGCATATATTATGAAGACAGTAAAAGCAACAGCTAACATTTCTGGCATTGAATAATTATCGATAGGGCTGCGATATTTTGATGAGGAAACCAACGAAGTCCAAAAAACGTTTGTCGGATGTGTTGAGCTGAAAGGTCTGGATGCTAATTCTATTGCATATAGCATCGATGAGTTTCTGACAAAAAAAGACCCTAATCCAAATAAATGCGTCCGTTTTGGTTTCGACGGTTGTTCGACAATGTTCGGAAAATACTCCCGGGTACAAGCAATTCTACGCAAAAAACACACGAGAGCTTTGTTCTTTCATTGTTCGTCCCACAAACTGAATCAGGTATCACGAAATATATTATTAGATTTTTTCGGGAATCAGTTTTGAGAAGGAAGTATATCTATTCGTTATTGATGTCCTAAAAGAGGCAAAAACCTTTTTTCCTGATAAAGGAAAAGCGTTGAAAATTTTGATCGCTCTACCGTAAAGCGATCGTTTAGCAGCCTCAGGAGACCAAAAAACTCGTTAACACGCACTATGGGGGAATATTGCCTCAATTGTCTGGCCATGATGAGTATGCACAGTAAACTTATTGATGAAATCTTATAAGATTTTCATATTAAATAAAGTTTACAAAAAACCCACGAACTTTGTGGTTTAATTAACTTAATAAAAAAAGATCTCTCTCGACTACCTTATTATTAAAATATTATAACTGTCAATGGACAATTTGATTGCCTCCAAATTCTTTGAATTCTATTATTATTTTGTCCTATATCCTATATTTTGTCGCAAATTGCTTTTGTTCTATTATTAATAACTTTTTTTAACTGTATCCAAAATTCATACTCTTCCCATCCTCCATATATCAACTGCCCCCCCTGAACCACCGGCTGGCGACGCCCTTGATATATATATATATATATATATATATATATATATATATATATATATATATATATATATATATTTTATATATATATATATATATATATATATATATATATAATATATATATATAGTTATATATAATATATATATATATAAATATATAATATATATATATAATTATATATATATATATAGTATATTATATATATATAATTATATATATATAATAATATATATATATATATATATATTATTTAATATATATTATATATATTAAATATATAATATATATATATATAATATATATATATATATATATATATATATGATATTATATATATATATATATATAACTCAGATTTGAATTCTTGCACATCGCTGTTGGTGAAAACATCATAAAGAATCAAGTTCAAACTTTAAAATAAAATGTGGGGGGGGGGGGGGGTGGGGGGGGGGGGGGGTGGGGGGGGGGGGGGGTGGGGGGGGGGGGGGGTGGGGGGGGGGGGGGGTGGGGGGGGGGGGGGGTGAAAAATAAACCATTTGTACCAGGCCAGTTTTTGCATAGCTAATCATCGTCGAGTAGCCATTCACGAAAATCACCTTGCCATACTTTTCTGACAGTTCCCAATGGCCGCCATGCCACTGCAAAGGGGTAATTTTTTTTCGCCAAACGATTTGTACCACCCTGAAACTTTTCTTAACAATTCTCTGTATGATCATAAATAGAAGTCTTATAATGCCACACCTGTGGGAGGTGGCGAATGTGAACAATATTTTTTCAAAATCCTAAGATTTGATTCGTAATTCGAACGATTTGTACCAGTATGGCACTAATTCTTCCTGTAAGTTTGAGTTTTAACGAATAAGGTTCTATACAAAGTTTCAAACACCTAGGTGGCGGCAATCTTGTCTTATAAGCAGATGGTATGTTGTATAATATTCTGCGGCTGTCACCGAGTGTGACAGTCTTCCGCCCCATAGTTGCAGTATGGGATAATTTTTTTAGGTTGAATTTTATCGAAATGAACCGAATACAATGATGCCATACTGTACCAAATGATTTTATGTCTTGTACCTTGAAAATGTGTCGAAAAATCAGGTTTTTCAAGTATGGCGCCACTTTTTCCCTCTACTAGAAGTATGGCAAATATAATAATGGTCACATTGTATCGTATAGTTTCTAAAAAACCAAATGCCATACCTACTGGTACAATTCGTCAAAAAAATTTTTTTCGCCCTTTGAGCTCAAGTCCGACAGTCGTCCGCCCCATGGTTACAATCTGAAATATTTTTTTTTAGGTACAATTGTATCCAAACGAAGGGAATACAATGATGACATGCTGTAAAAAATGATTTTACGTGTCAAATTAATAAGTACTTCAAGTATGGCAACACTTTTTCCCCCTACTAGAAGTATGGGAAAAATAATAACGGTCATATTTTGTCAAAAACATTCCAAAAATTCAAATGCAATACTGGTACAAATCGTTTGGCGAAAAACAAATTACTCCTTTGCAGTGGTATGGCGGCCATTGGGAACTGTCGGAAAAGTATGGCAAGGTGATTTTCGTGAACGGCTACTCGACGATGATTAGCTATGCAAAAATTAGCCTGGTACAAATGGGTTATTTAAATTAATGTATTCCCGTCGGTATGGCGGGCTGTAAGTCACACCCAAGAAGTATGGCATTACGCTACCGCCTACTACTTTTATTCGACTATCTGAAAATACAAGTATTTTTGTGGAACAAATCCTTCGACACTCGTTATTTATCTGACGCGTTCGATTAACGCCCACGTGATTAGGCCGCCGGTACCAGCGCTATGACTATTATTTTCCTTTTTGCCTTTACGTAATTAGACCCCTGAACAACTGCCATACTGGTACAAATGACCTAATATTTTTTGTCACCATCTCCCGGTCTATCATGGCCAGTCACTGTCTCAAAAGTAAGAAAATTATTGGCATTATGTTTGATAAATGCTTTAAAAATTTCATCCTCTAGTTGAAGACCTATATATATATGATATGATGCGCTCCAATTTAGCCACCCAGTTTCACATGTATTCCTGAACTAATCACTATGTGGTGGTACTTTTTAATTTCCAGATTAGTTGAAAATGCTGTGCCCAGCTTAACAGTGACAGGAATTTTCTATGCAAACTCGACGCTATTCTAGATTATGCATTTCCCAATGTTCCCGAATTAGCAGCAAATAATGCATCCATTATTACAAACAATGATACTATCGAAAATACAGGCAATATACCTGACTAAATGTTAGATTCCATAAGTCTGATTCCTTCCACGTTCAAGATCCAGTGCATAGTTTAAAGTCAATAGTTACATGAAGGCTGTAAGGCTTGAGTTTCATGAATAATTTCATAAATCATTGACCTAGTAGTGAAGAACGCAAATAAGATTAGTAGTTTCTGAGTAGAACACTTATTTTATGTTTATTTTATTTCGAATATAAATTTCTTTTCCGTTCTCCGCCCGTTTTAATCTTTTCCAGTGTTTATTTGTGAATTTGTATACCTATACGTCATGTCACCCCCATGAATATCTCATTAATATTTTAGTGCACCATAATGTCCACCCATGATGGGAGAGATGGCTCATTAAGAATTTTTCTATAATAATTTCTCAGTTGGAAAAAAAACATTTTTCCTCGTATGTCATATATTATTGTTTAGTCCTGTTCATACTCCTCACTTTGTGAAATATTCGCTTTCCTCATATGTGATTGAGTGCTCTTCTCACCGTTTCAACAAAAAATGCGACAACTCACCCGATTTTATCCTATATATATATATATATATATATATATATATATATATATATATATATATATATATATATATATATATATATATATATATATATATATATATATAATAAAGTATAAACTTTAAAATAAAAACACTTGGCTTATGTTTCACAAAATAATAATTTATATTGTGAAACATAAGCCAAGTGTTTTTATTTTAATGTTTATACTTTATTCTTTATGATGTTTCACCAAGTGATGTGCGAGAATTCAATCTCAGTTATATATATATATATATATATATATATATATATATATATATATATATATATATATATATATATTAAGGTATATTATTATAGAGATATATGTTTGAGTTGATTCATTGCGTTGGATATGGATTGGTCGTTTTTGTTAGGCCTTACGCGATAAAAATGAAGGTAAGAAATCTGGTGTCTGTTTATCAATCGTTGTGTCAACTGTATGTAGCATTTGTAGAATTTTTCTGTACCTTCTTTAAAATTCAATTACTATCAAGGTCGAAAATTTGATACTCGATCAATTTATCATATTTGTTAAGTGATGTAGTTTGGGGTCTTGCGTAATTGTGATTTTTCAGTCGCTTTAAATATTTTTCTGAGTTTAAAAAGACAAGCTAGTATTAACTAGTTCATTAATTTGCATGTAAAATGAAATAACTAAATTGAAGTGGAGTTAATAAAATCAAATTTAATTTTGTTCATACTCTCCTTTACCGTCTGTTGGGGTAAGATTGGCCCTTTAAGGGTAACATTGGCCCAAAGTTAGACAAAGTTTAGCTGTGCTGTATTTCAATCATATGATGTGTTATCGACCTAGTTTACCCATTACTGGATAGGTAGCACCACTGGCCCACCTGTTGATGAAGTGGGAGATTAGTTCCATATCTCACCACCACTCCAGTGTTGCTCCATCTTTACTGTGAGAAAGTGGTGAAATTTGTTGTCTCCCAACTTTTACTTGTGAACGCTAATTCTTGAAGAGCTACTAGCAGGTAAGTGTTACTAATATTATATATTCAATTGTTTCAAGTATTTTTGGTGTAATAATGCTGTTAGCTTTGTTATATACAAAATAATTCGATTTTACTCTTTCATGACATCTTTGGCCCAGAGTTGGGGTAACTTTGGCCCAGTAGGGCAACGGTCCCTAAAGATTTGTTTCCACGATTGTTAAAAGAGCTAATGGCAAGTTTGGAAGAAAAGCGAAGAGACAATTTGATGGCTGGATTTGCCAAATGTGGAATCCATCCCTTAAACAAGCAAAGACTACTAGACCGTCTTCCAGAAAACCAGCCCGTGGATAAAGAGTCTATAGGAGAAGCTTTTATGGAACAGTTGGAGAAGAAAAGGGGTGAGTTTTTAACTAAAGATGGCCCGAGAAGAAGGAAGAAAAAATTGCAAGTGCCTGCTGGCAGAGTATTGCATTTGAAGAGGTTGAAGCAGCCATCTCCGAAGCAGCAAACAAACCTTCTACCAGTGCGTCAAAGAAAACACAAGTTTCCAAGAAGAAAAACAAAAAAAAGCAAAACTCTTCTTCAGATGAAGATGATGTTGAGATGGTGTTAGAGTCTGATGGGCAAAGCGAAACATTTTCGGATCTGGAAGAAATATTACAGGAAGTAACAGGCATACCTGTTCACAGGCCTAATGATGAAGAAACACCAGTTGCGTTGAAACCTGAAGACTTGGCTATTGATAACTTTGTAGTGGTTAAGTATGATGGAAAGAAATACCCTGGCAAAATTGTTAGTTTATCTGAAGAAGGACCTATAGTTGAATGCATGGAAAAAAGACTCAAGTTTTGGCGCTGGCCAGAAAAACAAGATTGCCTGACTTACGACTGGGTGGATGTTTATAAAAAGATCAATCCTCCAAAAATTGTTTCAAAGAGGAACCAGTTCCATGTTCCAGAACTGGACAACTAGTATGTAAATATATGTATGTAAATATGATGTAAACTGATATCTTTTTTTATACAATAACATTTTTTTTTTCAATAATATGAAGTCCCTTTCATTTATTCCCATTTCTTATCATTTCATTGATGTTTTTGAAGTAAAAGCAGGTAAAAACACAAACTAATATGTCTGGTGCTAATTTTATCTTGTCTAACTTTAGCCCAACCAATACTAAACATAGGTTTTATATGGTTTGAAAGTATGGGACAAAGTTTCCCCAATTCAAGGCAACTTTGGCCCAAACATTAAAAAAATTCAGTATAATATTGCAAAATGATTGAGGAGTCTCATATGGTTTTAATTTAATGATATAATGTTTGCTTACACATTAAAATACATTGAAAATTAATATAATCAATGTCAAAAGATATGGAGCTGATAAAACCATAACATAGCTTTAGATTTGGGCCAATCTTACCCCAGCTGACGGTATTTGATTAAATTGTTCCGCACAATGACTTTAGAATATCTCATGAAGTTAGTTTTATTTGCTTTACCTACAATTTATATAAGTTTTCTGAATGTTTAAATCCGGATAAGCCTTACAAAAAATAACTAAACATTTCGGATTGATTGGGTTGATTAATATCTCAATTAATAAACATATTAAAACAATAGCTAATAAAAACAATTTACACGTTTATAAGATGAAATAACCATGACGCAATTTCGGTGAAACTTTATTCCTTAATTCAACATTTTTATATGAATATGAACAATTTGGATTTGGAAATAATGAAAATAGATAACACACACAATTTTTAACAAACCATCACACACTGATAACGTCATACATAACTCCCCTACTTCCATTCCAACACAAAACTACAGCTTTCAATAATATGGTTCATCGTTTAGTAAATATTCTGCTTTCGAACATTAATTTTAACATACAGACAAAAATATTATTAAACATATTGCCGTAAATAATAACTTTAACTCCATAATAATAAACAATATGAAAAATAAAGAGATTTACAAAACTGCTATTAGCTAGGTGTTGCCCCCTACTAGAGATAATATCAAATATTACAGACTAACTTACATAGGAAATTCAAATAAAAACTCAAATCACTTTTATCTAAGCACAACATCTACATTCCTTACCATACCGAAAATAATTCATATAAAAATTAATAAATCACAAGTTCACAAAAACAATAAATCAGGAGTTCATGGAATTAATTGTGGCGATTGTAATAGGTTTTACATTGGAAGAACTTTCAGAAGCTTACAGAATTTCAGAACACATACATATCTTTGTTAATCAAAAGCCAGATTCACATTATGCAAATCATTAAATCCAAGAAAATCATTCATTCAATTTTGACTTCATCATTACAAATTAATAAGTACAATCATCCAGGTCTTCCATTAAATAGCCAAATTGATCATAATACTACAAGCGCGTTTCTTGATTTTCTCAAAATTACGAAACTATGTGTATAACAGTTTAGAATGGATTTTTCCTCTTTCACTAATTATTTGTAGAACTATCTTTGTATTCACTCTTTCTACACAATTTGCCATTTATTTATTTCTTTTACTCGATATAAGGAAGAAATATTTTCATTTTGCATTCAGCATCTGAATAAGGTTTCAACGAAACGTGCGTCATGCGTATTTTGTATAATAAACTTGTAAATTTTTTTTATTAATCATTGTTTGAATATAATATCCAACATATGATTTAAGATGGGCTTTGATATATAGTCGAAGAAGTGATATTATTTATATGTATATTTTGGAATATGATTGATATTTTCGTTCGAATGAAAATAATTCAAATA
>JARQZK010003685.1:50000-92500 GCA_030704885.1 Cynegetis impunctata | reverse complement strand
ATATATATATATATATATATATATATATATATATATATATATATATATATATATATATATATACTATTATATTATCACAACGGCGGACGTCTAAATTAAAGCAGGTGGAGAAGTAATTCAGAAACAAAATAAGAGTAAATATCCTCATCAGATTATTGGTGCTTCAAATGATATTGCCGCTTTCGGTGTTTTCTAAAATTGGCTCAATGCACTCAGTTGATTATTTCTTGTATAAATTTTGAAGAGTGTACTTTTCCATGAGTGTTTACCTTTCCATAAGTATGATTAATTGTCGTTTGAAGTGATAGTGGTACAAAAATATACCACATAAAGTGAACTAATATCACATGTATCTATTCGTTTGTTTCTGACAATATTCAATTCAAAGCAATAAAGTGCTCGAAATGGAAACTAATGGAAGAGTCCACATTCGCAAAATATAGCGACGAAACAATGATTTCCTTGCTCTTAATTTTCTATTTCATTTAGTGATTTATTTTTTGAAAAATAACTTCAGAAGCATCATCAATTAGGCATAAACATTCAGTCAGGGTTTTTTCTTTCACTTCCTTTTGTTGGGATGTCCACATTTGAGACACCTAGTAGAATTTGCATACTAATTTCTCAAGGTTTTCTAGTACATAAGTTGAAGTATATAGTTGTCCCGAAGGGCGGCTACGTATCTGGCAGTAGAATGTGAGTGACCAAGAGGAACGTAGATTGAGGGTCAGGTAAGTATCTGAGAAATTTGTAAAATTCCGATAGATTATGCTAACGGTTTTTTAGGGTTATCTACTTGTTAATGGTCTTGTGTTTTTATAACATTAAATAACTCATCCTTAGGAATCCTTAATCAATTATTTAATCTTCGAAACGTTAGCTGTCTTTCATATATATATTAAACGAATTTTGTTTCGATCCCTATATTTGTACCGAAATATTTCATAACAAGAACTGAGATAGTGAAATACTATATACGAATAATGCACATACAAACATTACTCAAGCTTCATATTTTCAACTCATTCATGTAAGTGATTTTCTAAATGTTGGAAAAACTTCTCAGGAATATCGGTATTGTAGTCGAAAAACAAATAATATCAAAATATTTTATTTTAGAAAACATGAATATTTGCTTTCTTCATTTTACAGAAATATCGAATTTAATTTGCTGATGTCAATATTTCGTGTGTCAAATATGTAACCTTCGTCACTACTGGTTCACATTTTAATTCATTGAATTATATACATTTAATTATTTTCACCTGTTGGATATTAGAAATATAGAATTATTCAAGTCTATTAAATACAACTTATTTGACCCAATGAAATAATATTTTTATTTCGAATTATATACTGCAATAAATAAGAAAGTAAAACTAAAGAGAGATGACCTTCAATCGAAATTCGTCAGTTTAGATAATTCAAAATATATCAGTTTTCTTAATCATAAAATGAAATATTCGTTTTATTTATGTTTATTTATCTATAAAAGTTGTAGGTAATAAATATTTTGAATTTTCCTTTTCATCCTTTGTTTATGTTCAGCAGATTCCTAGATTTTTTCTAAATGTTGAAGGAAATACTTATTCAGTCCTATATTGTAGTCACCAGAAACAATAGTACATGTGAGACTAATTTAATAACAAGTAATAATTTTTTGTGATAAAAAGCAATGAAATCATTAGTTAGTTTGACTAATTGGTTCAGTTCCGAAATGATATTTTGAATAATGTAATATAATATAGGTATAAGCAATAGGAAATTAATTTACGGATGATAAATGTTTCAACCTATTGAGTTTAGTTCGTGGACGATGGGAAAATTATACTAATACGATAAATGAATAGCTGCTTTCGTAATATTATGCATAATACAATGCATACCTGAACAGGCTGTAAAAAAGTGAACATGATATAGAATCTATAGGTATTAAATTTTAATTCCACATATCAGCGCCTATCGAAATCAATTTATTTGACCAAGTTCCAAATGTTTTATCAATTCCCAGTTTAACATTTTAAAAGTTTCAGAACGTGTAAATCATTCTCAAATTTTTTTCACAATAGTTTTTAAATATGGAAAGAATTATTTATGTGAATGAGGAAGAATATTCACTAACTCTCAGCAATAAAAAATTTGGACGGCATTATATAATAGAAAAACACGCTTAAGCAGCAAAACTTGTTTACTAGGGTCATATTTTTCACTCATCACTTTTTTTTTGAATACAAAATCTTAACCCTCTAAGTCAATTTGGAGGAATTGTAATACTGTTAACCTTATAAAGATGTCATTTAAGGTTTCTTCCAACACAGGTTTCCAAGCTCCATAAACCATTTGAAGGGGTGAGAAGCCTGAAATCATGAGAAAACTAAATAATAGAAACACGTGAGCAGCAAACCTGTCATCAAGGTCGTATTTTCAACCTAATTTTTTTTTATTTACAAATTCTTGATTCCTTGAGTTAATTTGGACGCACGGTGGAGGCGAGCAAAGAAAAAGACCAAGAAAACTTTTTTGTTTTTTGTTAACGGTATCACTATACATCCCCTAAGCACCCCATTATTTGTTATGTCAGGACGGACGAGTGGTAGGAAGCGGACATGCGCGTTACCAATTCAGCAGTAGGGAACTACTGCGCACAAAAGAACAGTCATCGAGTATGCTTGAACGTATGAACAAGTTTTTAACGTATGGAGCAATAAACGGAATTGGTCTAAATAGTTATTGTTATTTGTGTAAACCAACCCCTGTTTTAACATACATATATATATATATATATATATATATATATATATATATATATATATATATATATATATATATATATATATATATATATATATATATATATATATATATATATATATATATATATATATATATATATATATATATATATATATATATATATATATCTATATATATAAGGTTATCCAAAGTCCAAGGTCTAGGAATTATAAAACTTATTTAAAACCACTGCCGCACCTAAATGTTGACTTTTTACAGAATGCAATAGTCCATTATTTCCAAAGAAAAAGAGACTAAACAACTAATATCAAGTTAACCTTGAAGCTGAGATAAACTAAACGTTGAAGCGTTCCATATTAAAAAATAAAAACTATTATTTTCTTCAAAGAGAAAATAATTTCACACTCTTCATACTAGTTACATTTAGCAGTTTTCTTCATCACAAAGACGTACTATAGAATAAAGTTCGTATGTATTCTATTTGTTATTATAGCAGAATAGATTTTGAACCACTATCTTAAAATTTGCCTTTTTAACTTGGTACATTTTGTACTCTTTAGTACACCCCTGTTCTTGAATCTATCATACTAAACAAATGAAGACCAGATATCTTGTTCTGCTTAATGATCGAAAGTTCGTTCACTTCTTTGATGAAACTGATAATTTCTTTAGAAATTTGGTCCTCCTAGGGTTTAACATACCCTTTTAACATACCATAAATTTATTTATCATCAAGTTTTATAATGTATGCCACTGCTCGAGTGGAATCTAATTAGGTGCTCACTAATATCAATGCATGTTGAGCATTGTTGTGAACCTATTAGATAACTTATTTCGTCGTGTTTGTAGTAAGTAGACGCTGCCATATAGCAGAAAAAGAGGTTATGTGACGAAAATGGTAGCTGGGTGCCGCCTGTGCTTTTATACGAAAGACAAGCCATACTTATAGCCATGTTTTGGACACGATATCATGTATTGATTTTTTATAATTATTTAAGAGCAAAAAAGTGTGTTCTTTTAATTTTTCGCTTATAAAATGAAAACTAATGAAGCGGTCTCGAAAATCTCTAAACAGACACATTAAGGAGAAAGAAAATGAGCGCCGAACCGACTTGATTGGATTAATTATTAACAGAGAAAAACCCTAAAAATCACCGTTTCTTCAAATATCCATAACTATCACATTTTTGAACTTGTAGCGCAGGTCTTCCGCAGAGTAATACTCTCTGATAAATACTTCATATGTACACACCGTAGGCATTATCAGACAATTAGCGTAATTAAAGTTACAATTATGTTTTTCACTATCTTCAAGAGTGTCGGAATGCTCTACCGATGGTCTGATTTCAATTGTCCAACCATATTTTAAAAATAGAACTATCTTTCTACGAAATTTTCATTTACAATTCACATTGAAAATCTTCGAAATAGGTGATAAATACCTGTAAACATGTCTGAGAAAGATGGAGCGTGTGAAAGCGGTCGAGTAGTGGCGGTAGTCGCCAATGATTGAATGAATGAAAATACGTTTATTAATCTTTCTGGGGAGGGGGTACATTTTTGTTTTCTAGCTAAAACATTTTATTTTGAGAAGTTATAAAGTTTTGCAACTTTATTCAACCCTGGCATCAAATTTCCCTACATTTATAAAAAAAATCCTAATTTTCCTTTATTTGGGAGGAATGATGTCTGCAGCCGACTTTTGTTGCTAATTACGTGCCATTCGGTCCAAGATCAATATATTTCAACTGACATTAGATGGTAAGGAAGACGTAGTCGCCAAAATAGGAAACACACGTGTTTCATTCCTCCCTGAAGTATGTGTCAGGGAGGCGGGCAGCTTGAGTTTGGGATTAACTCCTTCAGCCAGATCAGAGGATACACTTTTATGTACAAGTGCATTAAGGATAGGTGAGGCGGAATAGTTATGGAACATAGGAAGTGTGGGTAGGGTACAGAGGATTAATACTGGCCCAGCATTCGCCTTATAAGTTTGCAACCAGTGACTTACATTACCATGAGAAAACCTCTGAAAAAAACTCATGGCAGATCAGTAGGCCCCGGGGTTCGAACCCGAGACCTCCCAAATACTACCCAGCGTACGCTAAGTACTCGACTAATTAGCTTGGTTGTAGTCGCCAGCCGGACGAACGTATATATAGTATACGCTCGTCCCCTTCGGAATAGGGGACTTTTCGGTGCATCGTGATTGCGTCAGTAATTTGCATTTTATAAGCGAAAAACTGGAAAGAACATATATATATATATATATATATATAAATATATATATATATATATATATATATATATATATATATATATATATATATATATATATTTATATTTATATATATATATATATATATATATATATATATATATATATATATATATATATATATATATATATATATATATATTATATATATATATATATATATATATATATATATATATATATATATATATATATATATATATATATATATATATATATATATATATATATATATATATATATATATATATATATATATATATATATATATATATATATATATAAATATATATATATGAAAAACTTGGTTCACGCAATGAACCGCATGAAAGATTTGAAAAATCTCGACGTTTCGGCTCCTTTTGCGAAGCCATCTTCAGGAGAATTAGATCTTCTAATTCTCCTGAAGATGGCTTCGCAAAAGGAGCTGAAACGTCGAGATTTTTCAAATCTTTCACGCGGTTCATTCCGTGCACCAAGTTTTTCAAATACTTACGACCGCGGAAATCTTTCTGAACATATATATATATATATATATATATATATATATATATATATATATATATATATATATATATATATATATATATATATATATATATATATATATATATATATATATATATATATATATATATATATATATATATATATATATATATATATATATATATATATATATATATATATATATATATATATATATATATATGAATTCTATAAGTTAAGGGTATTGTCGAAATAATTGTGCGAAAAAACACACAGTAGTACTATTGTTTCTCAGCCGAGCTTTCGCAACTACTTTATTGCATCCTCAGGGCTTCTACAAATACAAAAATTGTCACAAAGAACAATTCAAAAAAGGGAAAACAATAGTATTACCGAAGTTGAGGTTATATATATATATATATATATATATATATATATATATATATATATATATATATATATATATATATATATTTATATGATATCTCAATTTTAATACTCTTATTTGGTTATTAGGTACACACGCCTTGTGGAGTATCCGTATCCGGACGGGCGTGCTGGATTAAAATCCTGGGTTAGTTATAGATGTGTATGTATTTCTATGAGGGTCACTAGTTCAAATAATATATTTTTCCATAATGTACAATTCTTACAACCTCATTGGCCGTTCATAACCGGCGTTAAATTGTAGCTCCGTTGTTTAGTTGACCTTAAAAGTACAACGAAAACGACAATGTTTTTCTTCCCCATCTAGTATTTGGTTCTAAAAAATTAAACAATAATGTTTTACACTACAAAGGAGGAAAGTTATATCTTCAAGTTGAGAACGCAGTTTTCGCAAGAGTAGCTCCTAGACTGGAGTAGTGTATTATATTTTGCTCCCAAATTAAAAAAATATATACTTATATCATTTCAGTAATTCAACTGAAACTGACAAAACCGTTTCAGAATCAATTAATCCTGTTTATGGACACTAGAATTTTAAATCTGTTAAACTCACACAATAATTAACTTACCTTCCTAGAGAGATAACTTATACTATCTTTCCTCAAATCATTTTCATACTAGACGCCAACCAAGTAAGGCATAGTAAAAAATCAATATTTACGCTGGATTTTGAAAATGTATGAGATTTATATTTGACATCAATCAGTGAAACTACTCCTCTCGACTGCAGTTTTAGTAAGATATCCTCCTCCTGTTCTCAATATTTCAAAGTTTTTTATCAGAGATTTCCTATTTATGTTTGAAAAATGTTTTTTTCCTTCTATTGAATGAGTGAAGGTAACATCTCTATTGAAAGTTTGTAAAGCGATTCCTCTCGGCCTTAAATTGGCAGAATAATATTTATTACTCTCTACTTTGATTATACTAATCAGAATTCATGATATAGTTTTGTTGAACATACTGTACTAGGAACCTTATTTTTTCCTACTTCTGGTGGATTATTATTCTCGTATCCTTAATTTCATATTCCAGAAACTATATTCATTTCTGAAGAATTTCCTGTACAATGAAGTTCAGGTAGACTTTTTTTGTTAGAAATACCAGAACCTTTGTAGCAAAATGCATTAATGCGATTTTGCCTAATTGCTTTAAATCTGTCTCATTAAACTTTCCTGGACATATTCTACAAATTTCGAAGTCCAAGAACTATTCAATTTAAGATTCTAATATAATTAATACCATATAAACAACAATAATAAATTACTGAGATTGAATTCTCGCACATCACTTGGTGAAACATTATAAAGAATAAAGTTTAAACTTTAGAATAAAATATACTTGGCTTAAGTTCCACTACCTATACAAAAATATTTAGATACTGTATTTAGCAGTAGAGAATAGTCTACAAGTTTCGAGTTATGAACTAATTTTCAAGATTAAAATATTTTTTTATATAGTGAAACTTAAGCCAAGTGTGTTTATTTCTAAAGTTTAAAATTTATTCAATAAGAAATTAATTATACAGGCAATGGATATTTTTCTCTAATCATACTGACTTATAGAAACCTCTTCATATTTTTATTATATTATTCATGTCTAATAGTCAAAACCCGTAAAGTTACCGTAGAACGGGGCTATTCTAGACTTTTTTTTCATTATTTTTAATATAGCAGATAGAGAAATTAAAAATTTTCTATTCTGATATGCTTTTTGGATAGGTTCATATACGACCAAATATTATTCTATGATAAATAGGTCCCAATTCTCACAGGGGGCTGAAAAAGAATAGCTTCGTGGGTCGGAGATATTTTAGAATCGGTAAGAATAACGCATAAATTAAAGTTACCTCGTATATGGGGCTAAATTGGAAAGCATGAATTTTTAAATTAAGAATAATAAAAGGTATGTAGCATTGATAATTCAAAGAATGGGGTGATTTTCGAAGACCGGGGATATTTTGGAATTATTATAAAAACGTCATCCAGAATAGCCCCGATCTTCAAAAAGGTCCATAAAAATTTTAGGGGTAGCATAATGTTTATAAGTTTTTTGCACAATGACACTAACATCAACAACAATTTTTATATGAATCTTAAGAGCTACAACTCCCACCTACGATGCACTAGCACTGAAAGATTGACACGCTCAAATATTGGTTGATTTTCTTCCTCACTTTCAATGTCTAACAGACCATTACCACGCTTACGAATACTGAAATAATCTAAAGTCTGAATAAGTAAGGTTATGTACTATACTATTACAGTGTAGTTTACGCGGGATTGTGTTGTACCTAAACAGGATTGCCGATGAAGTTACAGGTTATGAATTCTAAAATATCCCTGCATTTCCAATTTAGCCCCGTTCTACGGTAAAACATCTAATTTGAAACAAATAAACAGTTGTGCAGGTAGGTAAGTTATAATTGGGCGTATACTCTCCGTTTATATTATCACGCAACTATAACCGAAAAACAAGCCAAGTAATCTGACCAATCGTATAATCTTACCCATATCAAATTCCGACTTAAAAAAATAGTATTGAAGAATGATTTGTGTTTCGTATTTCCTCTCTCTCTCTCTCTACGTGATATAACGAAAGATATTCGAATACTCATTTCTTCAACAGAAAGACGAGGCGCCCTTTTAATTATTCAAATTCATTCACTATTACTAATTATTTTAACGAGTATGAAGACCGAATCCTACTACAACTTCCCACGTCTCATTGATCTTATCGCTTTTATATGCGTCGGGATCTTCATCCCAAGCTCAAAATTAATACCTGTGCATCTAGATAAGTGAAGATATGTAGACGTCCATTAAGATACCAAGATACAAGACTCTATTCTAAACATATATAGGTGAAGGCAGCACACTAACCCATTACCCATATTTACAGAATAACAACGCCACAACTTCAGGATTAAATTAACGTATACCTCGGTATGAAAGAATTCAGCCTGTACCTACGTGTATTGAAAAACCTAAAACAACGATGGAATTATTTAAATGATTCTGTAAATAACCAGAATATTCAGGTGTATTGAAAACAAATCAACGAAATTGTAGTCAGCTATGCTGAAAAATATTTTTTTCCTTTTCTTAAATGAGTAAAGGTAACATCTCTATTGAAATTTTGTATAGCGATTCCCCTCGGCCTTAAATTGGCAGAATAATATTTATTACTCTTTACTTTGATTATACTAATTAGAATTCATGATATAGTTTTGTTGAACATACTGTACTAGGAATCTTATTTTTTCCTACTTCTGGTGAATTATTATTCTCGTATCCTTAATTTCATATTCCTGAAACTATATTCATTTCTGAAGAATTTCCTGTACAATGAAGTTCAGGTAGACTTTTTTTGTTAAAAATACCAGAACCTTTGTAGCAAAATGCATTAATGCGATTTTGCTTAAGTGTTTTAAATCTGTCTCATTAAACTTTCCTGGACATATTCTACAAATTTTGAAGTTCAAGAACTATTCAATTTAAGGTTCTAGTATAATTAATACCATATAAACAACAAAAATAAATTACTGAGATTGAATTCTCGCATATCACTTGGTGAAACATCATGAAGCCTGTACCTACGTGTATTGAAAAACCAAAAACAACGATCAAATTATTTGAATGATTCTGTAAATAACCAGAATATTCAGGTGTATTGGAAACAAATCAACGAAATTGTAGTCAGCTATGCTATACCTAAAATGCATGGTTTTAGTCTTATTTTACTCGGAAATAATAGACTTCATATCTATATATATATATATATATATATATATATATATATATATATATATATATATATATATATATATATATATATATATATATCAAGGGCGGATCCAAGGGGGGGGAGGCATGTGGGCTATCTACACGTTTCAACAGTCAAATTAAAAGTTTTCCTTCCGGTTTCATAATAGACGTTATAATAAGTATTATTAATTCAAATCAAACACTTGTCTTACTGTTTCACAAATATATATTGAAAATTAATAAAAATTAACAAGAAGTTGTCAACATGTTTCGGGTAGGGAAACCACTGGTGGTTGGGGGGTGAACCACACGCCCTTGTGTGCGTGTGGTTCATGTGCATAGCACATGAACCACAAGTTAGCTTATAAATGCCTGGTTTATTATGAAGATTAGTTTTATATTCAGCATTTCTAATATGTTTACCTATTGTATTGAGTTTTAGAAGATATTCTTACATTTCAATTTGTCAAAGTAGTAATTTTGTGTGATGGATCACCTTAAACACATAAGTTAACAATTGAAAGTTTTCATCAATATCTTTTACTTTTGGATACACTGTGTACCTGTTAAGTTTACCCACTTTCATACGTTTATCTACCTGTCAATAGATTATGTTTAGGTTTTCCCACATCCATTTGTATTTCCTTTCCTAGATTCGAAAGATATTCCATTTGTAAAGTGAGTTTGAATTACTCGTCTGATGAAGCCAGTGCGTTTGGCGAAATAATTGTTATGTTTGACAAAATAAAGTGAAAATCAAAAACCAAAGTTTTATATACAAATATTTTTTTTCACGGTACATAATTATAGTTAAAATTTAAGTAAATTTCTCCATCCACCGCCATTTTACATAGATATTTCTTGTTTTTTCGTGGTTATTGAGAACTTGCTCAAATCTATAGTTTCTTCTTGGGTTAGAGGGTTGAGATTTGGTACGTAGATTGAGTTCATATTGAAATACGATCCTCTATGGGTTTAAACTCCATTCCTGAACCGCCTTGTATTTTTCTGAGACTATTCCGTTCAATTCGCTTAGCTATCGGTACGCAATACAATCCGTGAAGTTTAATTTTTTTAGCGTGCTTCTTCATTAGGTACGCGATGCACTTCGGGAATTTCTTTTTCTTTCAATAAAATGAACTATTTTCTAATTTTCACTTCTATGAAATCCGAGTTTTTCATATTATTAAATATTATCTGATTTATTCCGTTCGAATCGCATCTCGGCGCGATGCCCTTCGCGCGGAAAGTACGACCTTAGTGGGGGAGTTCGGCTGCACACGCGTTTTTGTCTATTCAAACGAATAATAGATCATTTCGAATATCTTTCATGAAATATGTTGAAAAAAATCAATGCAATTCTGACATTGAATGATTTCGACAAGAAATGTAATTCTATTCGCTACGAATTGGGGTGTGTCCACTCATAACACCGTGTTTATATATATATATATATATATATATATATATATATATATATATATATATATATATATATATATATATATATATATACAACAACCTAACTGTTCCATATTTCAGCCTTGTATATTCAACAGTAAGGAAAATATTAAATAATAGTGATTTTAAGGGGCTAGCAAGGAAGGGCACTATCTCTCTCAAAAGACATTTCCGAACCTATGTTCATAGAAACACTTCTTCTTATTTTTAGGTGATGATTCACTACTCAAAATATTTGCTACCAGGGTACCATACATCTAAATATGTATATATATGAATAATATATACAGGGTGACCCAGAGCTACGTAATCGGTCCATAATTTTCTTGTCATTGAAAATATCGATATGAAATTTTCAGGGCAAATACGATCCGACTAAGTCTATTTCTCAAAATTATTTTGAAGAAAATTGCACTTTCGGTTTTGCCGGAAGTGATATCAACTTTGTTATTTCAAATGGAATACCCTGTATATCTTTTGATTTTCGAAATTCTTATGTAATTTATAATAAAATTGTCATGCCACTCTATTTACATAAGATGAACAGTTTTCGAGTTGTTAATTTTTTTCGTAAAACGTTGACAGTTGCGTCTTCAACAAAAACATGCTATTACTTCTTTGTTAGTAGGTCTATTGGTATGCGGTTTGGATTTTTGTAACCTTGAAACATTGTTTCATTTACTCCTTTTTGAAATTTTCCATATTTCTAACTAATAACTTGATAAAATCAAGGGCGAATTTGTCAAATTTTAAACGTTAATAACTTTCTTATTTCTAATGGAATGCTATGTATATTTTTGCATTATTAAATTTGCTATTAAATTACCTTTCGATTTATATAACCATTCCCTATACCTACCTAAAGTTGATAATAACAAAGATATTTCACAATTTTGTAATAATTTATATAACAATACACCTGAGAAATCGAATAGCGAGTTATTTTGACGTATTAATACCAATTACAAAAATTGTTTAAAATTTTATTGTGTCACCTTTTCTGTTCATTTGGTTTTCTAGAAACTAATGCTGATATCTGAAAAGATATTGAAAAAATAGTAATTCTAAGACGTTAATATTCAATAATTATTGTTGTTTATAAACATCATATGTTTGTAGTAGACTGATGTCAATTTGCAATGTTAAGTTTGTCATTATCATTCTGGTCAAGAGAAGTAGGTACATTCACATAATCCAACAGTTACTCCAAATAATACATTTCAACGTTATACAGAAAGAAATCAATGCTTATTAACAACAGAATCACAAAACGTAGTTGAAAGAGTAAGATTTTTGATGATAATTTCTACTAGCTAGCAGAACATTTCAATCCGCATCTCCAATACAGTAAACCATATTTATCATTTCTTGTCGCATAAAATCCATTTTATTAACTGAAGATATACTAGAAAAAGTGACACAATTAGATTTTGAATAATTTTTGTAATTGGTATTCATGGATACATCAAAATAACTCGCCAGGCGATTTCTCAGGTGTATTGATATATAAATTATTAAAAAATTGTGAAATATCTTTGTTATTATTAACTTTAGGTATAAGGAATGGTTATACAAATCGAAGGGTAATTTAATAGCAAATTTAATAATGCAAAAATATACATAGCATTCCATTAGAAATAAGAAAGTTATTAACGTTTAAAATTTGACAAATTCGCCCTTGATTTTATCAAGTAATTAGTTAGAAATATGAAAAATTTTGACAAGGAATGAATAAAACAATGTTTCAAGGTTACGAAAATCTAAACCGCATAACAATAGACCTACTAACAAAGAAGTTATAGCCTATTTTTGATGAAGACGCAACTGTCAAAATTTTACGAGAACAATGAATAACTCGAAAACTGTTCATTTTAGGTATGAAGAGTGGTATGACAATTTTATTATAAATTACATAAGAAATTCGAAAATCAGAAGATATAAAGGGTATTCCATAAGGAATAACAAAGTTGATATCACTTCCAGAAAAACCGGAAGTGCAATTTTCTTTAGAATAATTTTGAAAAATAGAGTTAGTCGGATCATATCTGCTCTGAAAATTTCATATCGATATCTTCGATGACAAAATTGGATATACAAGGCTGAAATATAGAACAGTTAGGTTGTTGTTTATATATATATATATATATATATATATATATATATATATATATATATATATATATATATATATAAAATATATATATATATGTATATATATATATATATAAATATATATATATATATATATATATATATATATATATATATATATATATAAACACGGCGTTATGAGTGGACATACCCTAATTCGTAGCGAATAGAATGACATTTCTTGTCGAATTCATTCAATGTCAGAAATACATTGATTTTTTTCAACATATTTCATGAATGATATTCGAAATGATCTATTATTCGTTTGAATAGATTAGTCTCGTCGACAATATCCTCGTCGATGTCTTCCTCGAGGACAGGCGGGCAGTTTAGGCAATCACCTTCACATCCACAAACAGAAGATCAGAGGATGTCTGCTTTCCTACAACCACACCTGTTATTGCAGACCGTAGTAAAACGGCCAAATTTTGAATATTAACTGTGGTCTGGAGCAGAAGATTAGGAGGATTTGACGGGAGTGAGGATTCCATGTTCATCCCTAACCCAATCCCATATTTCTGGGAAGATGGTGGTACCACCCAGTCAAATTTGGGTTAGAAAAACACCCTATGAGCGTGCTGTGCAGCAGCTGCTTTCGTTGGTGACAGAAAAGCCAAATTGGCTTTCACCTTTGTTGATGATATAACCAAACAGCTGAAGCGGTGTTCATTCATTAAATTTTCTACAGGTTTGGTTACTTACATTTTTTCCAAAAACTGAACCGTTTTCAAGCTACTAGCTCCAGAAAATTTTAAAAAATTGTTTTTAACTCTTCTTTTTTGTATATTTTTGTCTTCTAGATCTTCAATGGTTCATTTTAGGGAGAAATCGTCACAAATAAACTTGTACAGTATTAAATGCTCTGCAACTGAATAGCTTCTAACACGTTCTGAATCACAGTAAAATAACAATACAATATTACGGCATGTCAAAAACAATATAATATGATTTTTGTGATATTTGATCGAAGTCTCACTAAATATCTGTTAGCAACCAACAAATTCAAAACAAATTTAAGAGTAACAAATATTAATTTGCGGCCGGTCGGAGAATACGTATCATATGAAATGTTTTCGAGATGGCTAGTATACGAGATTAGAGAGCAAGTGTCGGTGGGTATGGTATAAAGCAATCCTTCATCCACCAAAAAGCAAGTGGCCTAAGCAGGAGAAGCCAGGCTACTTACCCTCTACAACGCCCCACCCAACTACAGCTGCTGTGTTAAATTGTCAACGAAGGTGAAAGTCAATTTGGCTTCTCTGCCACCAACAAAAGCAGCTGCTGCACAGCACGCTCATAGCTTGTTCCTTCGAACCTAAATTTGGCTGGGTAATACTACCATCGACCCACAATTATGGGGTTGGGATAGGAATGAACATGCAGTCCTCACTCCCATCAAATCCTCCGAGCCTCCTGCGCCAGACCACATTTTAAATGCAATATTTTGCCGCTGTGCTACTGGGTGCAATAACAGATGTGGTTGTAGAAAGGCAGGCATCCACTGCTCTTCTGTTTGTAGATATGAAAGTGACTGCCTAAACTGCCTGTCTGTCCTCTTGGAAGACATCGACGAGGATATTGTCGACGAGACTAATCATTAATCATTAAAACATATAATTCTACTTCACTTGAGTCTATTTCAATATTTTTGTGAACAATAAAATTGAATTCTTTTGAATTAGGCCTTAGAGACTTAATTTATAAATAAAAGTACACACAACTTTTACAAAATATATTCTATAGATAAATAATCATATAATACATAAGATCTTTGTGTAAACCAGATACATGAACATATGTAGAGAAATGGAGCCATCAAATGGATCAAAACTATTATTTATTTCAATTGGTAAATCAAGATGGGTTCAATATAAATTAACGTTGGATATATATTCTTGTAGGGAATTTAATGCTGTATAAATTTTATATCTACGATTCTCCGCTAGAATTAACGGGTGAGTATCTAAAAGACAAAAATTTACGAAAAACAAGAGTGAAATTTTTTTTTTAAATATCCACTTTTACCGAGCCGGTAGCACGAAAACGGTCCAGTTTTTTGAAAAAATGAATATTTTCAAATTTGTAGCAAATTTAATGAGCTTTCATTTTGTATTGTAGAACTTTTTCACTGCAATGCACCGTTTTCAAGTTATAAGCGAAAAACTGAAAAATGGAACATTTAAACCCCCTCCCTCCTCTAGCGGCACCGGGATTTGGAGGGACTTTATTTTCCATTGTTCAGGGGACCCCTTTCTACACATTTCTGAAAAAAGTGGAACTAGTATTTTTAGTTTCTCTGATTTATATATATATATATATATATATATATATATATATATATATATATACATATATATATATATATATATATATATACATGTATATATATATATATATATATATATATATATATATATATATATATATATATATATATATATATATATATATATATATATATATATATATATATATATATATATATATATATATATATATATATATATATATATATATATATATATATATATATATATAACTTATTGTATATTGGTTATTTTAGGAGATATCAAAAAATTTTATCAACAAAAATGGTAGATGTCTTTGAGGTCCATATTTTGAAATTATCTCGAACTATACAGAGTAGGTATTGCATATCTCCGTTACAAACTAAACATATGATTTTTTAAATGAAAATCCCTTTATATTATACCGAATTCGGATTGCTCACATTTTTTTTGAAGCTTTTGATATAAGGTTTTGCTATGTTATACAGAGTCCTTCAAAAGGTATGGACATGTTTATGTTAAAATCATAGGTAAATCAACGCTCTGTAGCTTATTGTACGTTGAAGAAAAAAATTATATTTTGCTTCAAAGAGTTTCGAAATGTAATGCAATATCTCCGTATTCTATTAAGTTTCCATTATTTTCCATTTTGTATACAGGGTGGACGCAAACTCGAACCTTTCATTTTCTCTCTTATTTCAAATGAAACACCCTGTATTTCATAGCACCTATAGAATCTTCTATTATGTAACATCAATGTTTGTCAAGCATAAAAACAAAGTTATATTATAATATTTATTGTAAACCATAATTATCAACCTTTTATGTGGACGCAATAAACGTTGAATGTAACAAAAAATCCTAAATAATAATAAATTTCAAAAAACAATTTATTCTAAACAAAATAAGTCACCTAAAGTATAATCCTAACCGTAATACTAAACTAAATGTTCAAAGTGTTCACCTTTAACACCAATGTCAATGCTTACTGAGAAAATTTTATGGTTTACAGCATTGCATTGATAATAACGATGAACACTTTGAACATTTAGTTTAATATTACGGTTAGGATTATACTTTTGGTGACTTATTTTATTTAGAATAAATTGTTCATTAAAATTTATTATTATTTAGGATTTTTCGTTACATTCAACGTTTATTGCGTCCACATAAAAGGTTGATAATTATGGTTTACAATAAATATTACAATATAACTCTGCTTTTATAAACTTTGGGTATAGGGAATGCTTGACAAAAATGAAGCTACATAATAGAAGATTCTATTTGTGCTATAAAATATAGGGCGTTCTATTTGAAATAAGAGAGAAAATGAAAGGTTCGAGTTTCCATCCACCCTGTATACGAAATGAAAAATAACGGAAATTTAATAGAATACGGAGATATTCCATCACATTACAAAACTCTGTTAGGCAAAATCAAATTTTTTTCTTCAACGTACAATAAGCTACAGAGCGTTGATTTACCTACGATTTTCACTTAAACGTGTCCATACCTTTTGAAAGACTCTGTATAACATAGCAAAACCTTATATCAAAAGCTTCAAAAGAGTGTGAGCAATCCGATTCGGTATAATTTACAGGGGTTCTCATTTGAAAAGTCATATGTTTAGTTTGTAACGGAGATAAGCAACACTCTGTATGGTTCAAGATAATTTCAAAATATGGATCTCAAAGACATCTACCATTTTTGTCGATAATATTTTTTGATATCTCCTAAAATAACCAATATACCGAAGTTTGTCGTAACATTGGTACACCCTATATATATATATATATATATATATATATATATATATATATATATATATATATATATATATATAGATATATATATATATATATATATATATATTCCAGAATACATGTAATACATGTAAGCAAATACTTGTTGACCATAGTCAATTTCATACATTAGACAAAGTGAACAAGGAAATTTTTTCAATAATTTGAAAATTATCAAAGAAATTTCCAAGGAATTTTGCATACTGATTTTTCGTTGCGGAATACGTATAACCAGCTCCGTTGGAAGGTTGTTTGATACATTTCAAATTATTAAAGAATTTTTCTTGTTCACGTATGTAACTTCCAGAATGTCAAAAACTACGTCCCTGGCAAGTACAAACATCAGTGTTGAAAATATAAATGGATTCCGTCCTAATATGTCAGCAGTATCTATTATTTACTAGAAATTATGTTTAGAACTCAACGTCTGTCAGAATGCTATTACTCTTTTGACTGACCAATTACTCCGGATCATCAATCTTCTCCGTCAGTTGAAACATGAGCTTCTTCAAGCTTACTAAGGCGTGAAAGTGTGAAGAGGTGCCCAATATTCAAATAAGTTAATCAAAACGCATAAGTCTTAAGTTAGGAATGCGCCAGAATAATGGTGGCGTATGTTCTGCTCTGTAATACAAGG
The DNA here is from genome assembly GCA_030704885.1 of Cynegetis impunctata. Taxonomy (NCBI): domain Eukaryota; kingdom Metazoa; phylum Arthropoda; class Insecta; order Coleoptera; family Coccinellidae; genus Cynegetis; species Cynegetis impunctata. Next base: position 74,429 of record JARQZK010003685.1, on the reverse strand, counting down.
ATACATTTGGTTCTGCCATACAGATTTGATACTTTTATAAAACTACATGTCCGTAAAATGCAATAATCAACACTATTTGAAATACAAAATAATGTTTTATTTTCACTTGGTTTACATGAAAAAACTTTATACGTTTATGAGAAAGACTTATAATAATATGTCTGAAAACAAATCGATCTGATCCATTTTCCTTGATGAAGGTACATATAATATTGGTTTATAGGTTTCTTGGAAACGTTTAGTTCAATTTAGTCACCTATTGAGTAATATACGAAAATATTGAAAAATTCAGTTGACTTTGTTCACTATTATAAAAAGATATTTTACTTTATTATGAATACATTCCGTGGACCAGTTTCATAGTAAGTCCATATTCAGTGTATGAATATGAATGAAATAACTAAAATACATACACATAAAAAAGTCAAGGGCTAATTAGGTAGACAGTGCATGTCGAATTATCGTCCGATTTGTCGACTGCTACATTTCTCGCAAGCTTCCGTCGTTTTATTGCTCGGAGAGGTAGAGTCTCTGATATGTATTCTGATCAAGGCACTAACTTTATGGGAGCGAATAATCAGCTCATATTATTCTCACAAGCTGCTGCTAGAGAACTATCCATAAATTGGCATTTTAATCCCCCTGCAGCTCCACATTTTAATGGCCTGAGCGAGGCCGGTGTCAAATCAATTAAAACGCACCTTCGTCGAGTAGTAGGTGAACAGATCTTGACGTACGAAGAATTCTATACCCTAATTACGCAGATCGAGGCACTTTTAAACTCGCGGCCTCTATCTGCTATTAGCGAAGATCCAAACGATCTTACCCCCTTAACCCCAGGTCATTTCCTGACCATGGAAACACTCAATAGCTTCCCTGAACCAGACCTCTCAGATGTTGCGCTGAATCGGTTGTCGCGATGGCAAATGATACAGAGAATGAACTCAGATTTTTGGAAGAGATGGAAAGACGAATATTTGCATACGTTACAGCAGCGTTCAAAATGGTTAAAAATCTACACCCAATATCGAATTGGGTATGTTAGTATTGATAAAACATGAGCTCAGACCTCCCTTGGAATGGGCTCTCGGACAAGTTGTCAAATTACATCCGGGTGAAGACGGAGTAGTTCGAGTAGTTACATTGAAAACTCCTAACGGAATATATCAACATCCTGTAGTCAAACTCTGTCCTTTACCGGGTCAGTTTTCCTAACATATTTATTTGGTTTTCTTATATTTTAATTAAGATTCATTATTAATTTTCAGTAAATTCTATTAATTTTTTTTTTGGGGAAAAAACTAACTAGTTTTTGGTGGGTGGAAAATGTTGGAAACTAGGACATTTTATTTTCATATTTAATTTGTTATTATTTGCATCTTAAAAAGCTAATGTACCGCAGATACGAGATTTCAGATTTTAGAGAAGTGGTGGTGAAGGAGGAGAGCGCTCTCCAGAGGACAAACCACGCCGAAGATTGATAAGTCCAGAAATTTTAGTGAGCATCTCGCCGATATAAGATATAATTTGTTCAAAAATATTAAATATCAAAATATGGTCCTTCGAGAAGAAAAGTAAAAATCTGTTTACGACAAAAATCATTACCAAATATTGTCTGAAATTCGATGACGTGAAGTGAGGTATATCGATTTGAAGTCGAAAAGGTCACTCGACACACTATCAGATTATGCTTCCGGAGTTTCTAAACACAAGTTAATTAATTTCAAAGACTTTCCGTAACTAAGGAGAATTTGAATTTGAAAAAAAGTGCGTGCAGCAAAGGTCTGTCAACCCCTAATGCAATTTGTAGGGGCTGTGAAGGTGCACAAAACCTCAGAACCCACAAAAAACATGATCTCTACATCAACATGGCGTAGGTAAAAAAAAAAGTTTTAACCATCGAATCTCACTTCTCTAACATCAACTTAATCCACTTTCAAATCTCTAACTTAATCTGAAGGAGCTGTGTGGGTGACCAAATCCTTAAAAACTACGAAAAAAAATGAAATCTCGACACTTAAATGGCAGCGGTTACAGAAAAAAGTACCTAATGAGGACAAAATGCACTTTTCCAACGTCCTTTTTTTTCGGTCGTCCCAAGAGAGCAAATGTTTTTTCTAAATGAAGTTCTGATTTCTAGATATTTGAGTTACAAAACATTATAGTTTCCAATGAATAATTATCGAGTTCTATAAAAAGTTTATTTTAACTGTGCATATTATGATGCCATCTTTAACGCCCGACGACAAACTAGTTGAGAGTAAATTCTGTAGTGAGTGGCGACATCTATCGAAAAGTATCAGAACTCTAGAGTGACTTATAGGTACCTGTATTGAATCGAACATTAGATGGCCCGATAATCTTTTTTATTTGTTACTGTCGATGAGTTAGTTTTTTAGTTTACTGAAATAATTATGAATTTTCTAATCATTACAACCATTCTAAACCTATGAGGCATCAAAAATGTATTCTTTTTTATATATTTTATACTAAAGGCCAAAACGTATACTTTTATTTTATATGACATATGGAACTTGATGAAAAAAGTAGGTACCATAGACTTCAGAGTTGGGTCTTTACCAAGTTACCAAATAAAAATTGAATAACATGTGTTTACAAATGAATCTGAAGAGCTTTAGTCAGGATAATTTGAGTTCTCATTTCATATCCGTTTCAGTTGAACTGTCATTTCATCCGTTTTTATTAGTTACGTTTTACACTATCCGTTAAGATGTTAGTTCTAGTACAGGGTGGGCAAATTTCGATGTTTGTATGGAGTATCTCGGCAACTATAGGGGTGCGCATTCCTGGTCTCCTTTTTCGGGACAAATTCACTGGTGAGAACCAAAGTTTCCTATCGTGCTTTTGTTTTCGAGTTATGAGCAAAAGTTCGATTTTTCGACTTTCAGACAAGTGTGAATACCATGATTGTTTATGAAGTTACGGGATAACTTTCACATTCTTGAGGCACTTTTTTCTGTATGATCCAGAGGCGTCGAGAACATTCGAAAAAAAGGTGCAATTTCGAGGTATGACCTAATTTGTATATTTTTAGATGCTAGTCATCCTTGACTGTGGATTAGCTAAAACGGATTTTTTCCTCTTTCTAACGATGTATCATATTTCAGGTCGCATTTGATGTGTAAGTCTCTAATAACGCAAAAAATACATTACGTCATCTTTTTTTCTGATTTTATAAGTATTCCAAGTACATAAGACTTAACGCCAATGTATTTTTTTGTGGGGGGACATATAAAAGACAAATTATATAAAAACAGCATCAAAGATATGAATGACAAAATTTTATAAGCTTTCTGAATTCCATTTCAAATATTCATATTTATAATGAAGTTTGATTGTTATAAATAGATGTAATTTATATATCAACCACAATTTACATCAGTTTTAACATTTATTGTAATTTGTATTGTTTCTTTATAGTTGTAATAATATAGTTGTATAAATTTGATATAAATATCTAATTTTTTGATCTTGGCTTGTTGAATGATCCGCAATTAATAAGATTTTCTTTTAATGTTTTGAAAATAGCTTTATTCTGCATACCGATTGAAATATATCTCAGATGCAATTTCACAACTGTTATTATTTTGAATAAAGCTTTCAAACATATTATATTTCTCGTAATTTTCATAACACATTCTGACTTTCATGATTAAATCAGTAAATTTATATTATGACGGAAACTAATGGACAAACTATGTCATAGATGACACCCGCCTACTTAAAATACGTAGGTATAAAAAATGCAGAAAGTATTGTAGTAAAAAATTTTCGCTACACATCAAAAGCGAACCTACACGTGAGACATCGTTAGAAAGGGGACAAAAAATCTGTTCCAACCAAATCACAGCCAACTATGATTCTCATTTAAAAAAATACATCTTTAAGCTATAACTTCATATTACACTTTTTTCTCAAATTTTCTCGACGTCACTGGTTCACACAGAATAAAGTGCGTTAAGAATGTAAGAAATATTATCTCGTAACTACACAAATATTCTTGATATTCAAACTTGTGTAAAAGTCGAACAATCAAACTTTTGTTTATAACTCGAAAACAAAAGACAATAGCAAATTTTGGTTTTAGCCAGTGAAGTTGTTTCAACGAAAGAGATCGAGAAGGCGCCATAGTTACCAACATACCCCATACAAACATCGAAATTAGCCCAGTATAAATTATGTCAATATGTACAGGTACATATTGACATAATTTGATATTATTAATTGATGAGGCCGATACTTGGATACTTTGCAACTGTGAAAAGTGGTTTTTAAACGAGATTTCACGATATTTTTATACGACTGCAAATAGAAGCCACACACAAAATTTTCGCAGATTTCGACATTTCGTTCAACAAAATATAGGAACTATAGTATGTCCAGCGAGACTTGGCATGCACGTCATCAATCAAATATGGCATCAATCGTGAACACTGTTACCAGACGTAATAAATAATCTCAAATCGCACTTTTACTCACAAAATCTCCGAAGAACTAAGTTATCTCGGCGACGCGGCGACTGTCAAATACCGGCGCGTTGGTCGAGAGGGTCCGACAACATTGCAAATTTTGAAATAGAATGACAACTTAACAACCATTCAACTTATTTTCATTACTCGGAATGTTAATATTTCTTGAGAGATATATACGATTTGATATGTTATGGACAGAATATTTATCGAAATCGATGATCCGGTCACTATTACCATATAACTACTTTTTCAGAAAATTACTTACGACAAATATGAATTTTGCCAATTTCAAATTTTATTTATTTGGGTAGGCAGCCTTGCGTCGTTATTTGCGCAAGTCTGTAACGTGCACGCCAACTCTCGCTGGACTCAGCAAGCTTGAAACATTGCAGTAGTTTGACGTTGTTAGGAAAGTACGAAAAAAAAATTACAGTGAACGACAGATACGTGCGCTAAGATGACAAATATTTGTCTGGCCATCCCGTCAGTCCTCTCTCTCCGTTTCAGTTATCCTATCAGTTTTTGCTTTTCACACTGACAGATCGACTGATTTGGAGACGAAAATTATAACTGAAATGATCGTTTGAAAAGTTTTTAACCCCTCAATGCACGATTTTTTTATTGTTAAAAAAAATTGTACAGTTGGAAAAAGACATATTTTATCAGAAAAATATTCAAAAAAATTAAATACAATATTTTTTCACAAAAAATAAAGAACTAGTTCATGCCAAATAAGGGACAGTATGTAAAGTGAACTTATACAGAGACTACAAAACCAGTATTTCTTCATCTGATATGATGTAATCACTTTCATCTAGATTAACATTATGTACCATAATATAATTTGGGATCCGTAATATGACTAAAAAAGGTGTCTGTAAAATTTACTCCAAATCAGCGCGATATCATACTAAAGGGTGGCGCGAGCATATCCAGGAGTCACTATTATTAAAATATATTGATGAAGTGACTGAAAGGAAAGTACACACACCATAAAATTCCTTTTTCTACAACTGTCAAAAAAAGACTAGTGAAAAAAATAGTTATTTATTATACAAGGGAAAAAAGTATTAGATTTTAGCTCGAGGTTGTGACAAAAAAGCGAGAGCTAAAATCTAATATTTTTTCCCGTGTATAAAACATAATTTTTTTCTGTAACGGGGAAAACGATGATTAAATATTGACAAAACATATTATTATAAACATATTAAACTGTACTTTTAGCGACAATTAGACCTGCGTTGCTAAAGAAACCTTTGAAGTAAACAAATACCTGTCAATTTAATTCTGTGATTTGATTTAAAAATTGCGAACTTAGTAGTTATTTCGAACAATATAAAGTGAAAAAATGTCTGATTCCGACCGTCATCAAACTAACTACATTTCTGAAACAAAATGGGAAAGGTTACACGCCCAAGAAAGCTGGGAATTTTACGCGTACACACATTAACGATTTTTCAAATAATGCTACCGATGAAGTTTATTTAATGGCCAATGTTCTTGTATTTGGAATTGCAGGAGCTTGTCGAATTTGTAAAATCAGCCAGGTAACATTAGATGATATTGAAGATTCGGAAACGTTATTAATTGTGAAACTCAATGAAGTAAACGGGAGATTTTTAGTTACTGAAGAATATATTGAATTTTACCGAATGAACATAGACCTTCGACCAGCAGCAGCAAAGGATCGCCGCCTGTTATATGGATATCGCAATTGAAAATGTATCAATCAGGTTGTGGGCAAAAATCAGTTGTATAAGGTACCTGAAACAGAAGCTAATTTTCTTCAACTTGAAAATGCTAACTCATATACAGGTCATTAATTTCGAAGATCGTCTGCTACACTTTTAGTTGAATCTGGGGGAGACTTGATGACCCAAAAAAAAATGGCGGTTGGAAGTCATCCAGAAGGTAGAAGGGTATGTTGATGAATCGGTAGCACGCAGGACAGAAATAGCTAATAAAGTGTTGTCATGGAACAGTTTGACAATTTTATAAACAACGTCAGATTTTTGTGTTCTCAAATTCGCTTTAACGACGACCATGGATGAAATTGATGAAATTGAGGAACAAAATCAAATTCCTTTAGAAATATTGGGAGAATCATGTGCAGTGCAGCGAGTGTTGATTAACTGCCAAAAATAATTCAAGAGCGATATCAAAAAGAATATGAAAATTTTGAAATGCGGCGTAAAAGCAACAATGTAAAGGTGGTTAATGAAGATGTATTATTAGCCTATACGAAATGAAATTCAGAGGTTTATTCTCCCAACTCGCTCTGGACCAAGATTTCAATGTTGTTATAGTAAGCAGAATGAAGTTTTGAAATAAATATTTGAACAAGTGATTTCTTAACGGCCGCCGGCCGATAAAATTTTTTAACGATAACACTAACTTTTCAATTGTCATCTGAATGCCATTAAATCAAAATAACAGTAAGGGATTACGAAAATATGATTTCGATACAAGAAAATTCGACTGTTGTGCTGAATAGTTCAAGAAATATGTCATACATGCAATGCACATTTAATAATTGTACTTTTCATATAAAGGAAATGTAACTTTTGTATAATAAAATATTCTAAAATTAAATATCTACCTTTACTTATGTGTATATATATCTGGGAAAAAATTAGTTTTTTTCCGGGGAAAAAGTTAGTACTCACTTTTTTCCCGGGGAGAAAAGTAATTTCAAAAAGTGAAATTTTTTCACCTGTCAACAGAGATAAAATGTCAAACTACTTTCCCGTAACAGAAAAAATAGTACATTATATTACTAGGAGTAGAAGGCTATCATTATTGTTGAGCCCAGATTCTTGCACTGCCGAGGCGTTAGCCGAGGCTGTGCAAACTGGGCGAAACATATAAAGGGTCTTCTGCTCCGAGTGACATATACTATTTTTTCTTCAAGCGTAAATTGAAAAAATTGAATACATTGTTTATATCTCACACTTTTCAATACTGACAAACATCAAATTAAATAAAAATTAAATGACAGTTCCTACCTACATGACAGTTGGCTACAACGTCCATAATAAGACGTTGCTATCATTTCTCATTATTTTATTACTAGTACAATAATGAGCGTTCATTATTTTACTAGTAAAAGAAAAGGTTATTTCTACGATCTGTGTTGTCGAAAATAATATAGATATTATTATACGCTTGAAGAAAAAGATATTTTTTCACCGAAATTGATTGTAAGTTTTTTCGTACTGTAATTTTGAGTTAGAGGGTAAAAGATTTGAAATTGCAGAATTTGCAGTATTCATTACGTCTTGTGGTGTATCACTATCACTGGCAATATTAGTATAATCCATCGTAGAATTTGTGAAATACGCGAAATAATTTACAAAATATTTAATTTGACGCTTGTTAAATAAATTACATGTTTCCTTGGTTACACTTACTCTGACATATATATATATATATATATATATATATATATATATATATATATATATATATATATATATATATATATATATATATATATATATATATATATAATATATTGATAAACATACTTGACTGACTGGATTTTAATTTTTAAAATAAAATGACTTTCAATAAATACTCATAAGTCAAATACTTTTTTGCCAGTTGTACAAAAAATATTGTTTGTATTTCGTGAGCGAAATCAGTATTTCATGGCGCATTCGAATGAATTTCAAGCCTCGATCTGACGATCTCGGATAAAACTTTACATTCTTATGCGTTATTGAAAAAACACTGATTTCGCACACTTAATACAAAAATAACTATTTTTAAGTATTACATTTTATTGTATTGGAGGGGCGCGATACAAATGAAATTATGATCTGCACACGCAATCCAAACAAAAGACCAAAAGACATGCCATGGTATTGGGGGACACGATACAAATTTTGATAGGAAATTTGCCGCGAATCCTGAAAGGTTGAGAAACGCGCACTGCCCTTAATACGTGGTGTGCAGACAGTGGCGAATTTACCAGCAGGCTGAGTAGGCTAGAGCCTAGGGCGGCAGATTTTTAGGGGCGGCAAATTTGGGGCCAAAATTTATATATAATTCTAAAATAAGCCATTATGACTATTTTTACGATAATATCTGTATGTAGGTATGTTTGTGTATGTAAACCTCTTATAACTTTTGAACAGATCAACCGATCGCAATGCAGCGGCATTCGAAAGAATTTAGCCAAACTTAGCTTTCCTGAGAATTGCAACAGATTTGGCCTAGTCAATATTGAGAAATCACAAAAATCAAATTTTCTAAAATAAGATTTTTGGAATACCTATTAGACTACCGAATCGATCAATTTCAAAATCTACTCAGCTCTCTTCCTCATCGAATTGCGTCAAATACCCAAACAGCATAAGATTCGGTTGATACATTCGGAAGATATCGTTTTCGAAGAAAGTTTTTAAAATTCTGAAAAACGGTCGACCCTGCAAGCTGTCCTTGTAACTTCCCGTTATATTTGAGCATATGAATGTCAATACTTTTTCAGAGCTCTGTTGGACGAGACAAGTTTTTCTTGTTTAAAACGGATGAAAAATTATAGATCTGCCTCAAGCCAAGAAAAACTAAACGCTTTGGCGCTTTTGTTCATAAAGTCAGAACTAATGAACAAGATTTCTTACGACGATATAATTGATGATTTTGCGAATGAAAAAACGAGCAAAAAGGCATTGTAAAACTTTCATAACTTAATTAATTGAATACATTGTTTTTAAACTGTGAGTAAACGCAATAAAAAATATTCAACTACGTTCATCGAATGTACATGTAAGTAGTATCAACCTTACCCCGCCTCATTAGTAGTAGTAGTACGTGATTGAACTTTTATTATTTCAGAAATATGCCCAAAAAATACTTCTTGTACAATCTTACCTAAACCGTTGGGTTGTAAAAATAATATAGGAACTGACACAACATAGTTAAAGATCATTCAAATTACAGGAATAAGGTGGCGTAATTAGGACTATAGTGCACAAATAATAAAGTTACAATTTCATTGACAACAAAAAATTGTAATTAATATTATTGTGAACTAGGGTATCGAATTGTAGAGGTGGATAGGGGCGGCAAAATTTGTAAAACCTACTAGCGAAAAATATCTAATCCGCCACTATGTGCAGATATGGTCAAAACAGATACTAGTTCCAAATGTGGCACAAACCTATTTTAGGATAAAAAATGACAATAATTTGAAAATAAGAGAAAATACCACTATGATGTTGTTGCTGAAAGTATATTGTTTACAAATGTAATTTGAATCAAGTACAAACTTATGTGGTTGAACACAAAAATATTACTAGTCCAGTCAATGACCATTTTCCCGTGTATTTATCCCATACATCACGGATTTTCTTGAAAAATTGGATTTCGGTTCTACTTACCATCTATTTCAAAGTCTACCCTGTGCCAGAAGTTGCTTTTTCCCTGGACGTGGATACCACCCCTTCAAGGGGGTGAAAAATTTTTCATTTAAAATAAGTACGGAAATCGATACATTGACTAATTCTAAGCTACATTTTTTTCATGAAGTTTTTCCTGAAAGTCAATTCATTTCCACCTATTCGCGAGCGAAATTGTCGGTTTTCAGGCAAAAAAACACGTTTGCAGATTCTTTCTCGCGAATAACTGGAAAAATATGCATTTAATCGAAAATAATGTGGGAAGCAAATTTATAGCCTATAAAAGAACAAAGAAAATCGTGTATTTATTGCAGGTACAATACAAACAGAATTATTGCTTTTTTTGAAAGTTGATTGGATGGAAATTTTCTACGTACAATAACCAAAAATCAATGCATTTTCGGGGAAAACCCATGAAACTTTAAAAAACCTTTATTTTTATTTCTTATGAAAGTTCCTAGCGTCAAAACTAAGCGAGTTATGAAGAGAAAAATGTCGATTCCTATTTATTCGTTGGAAAAAAATTGTGAAAATCTCACCCTCCCTTCCACCCCATTAGAAACAAATTGTTGGCACTTTACAACCCAGCTAACAATTTTGTGCTCTATTAAAGTTGAGAGAACGTTTTCTCAGTACATTTTATAGAGCAATGTTTGTTCTAAGAACATTCTCAAAACGTTCTTACAGCAGTTATACAAAAGAAATGGGCCCCGTGCTAAAGAACTTTTCAGTTCTTTAAGTTGTTCTGTAAGGTATGTAGAAAACATTTATAAAATTGTTGTGTAAACGTTCTTACAAGTCGTAAAGAATTTCTATGCGATAGTTACAGAGCAATGTCATACGAATTCTATAATAGTTCTAAAATGGTGTCTTAAAATTCTATTATAGAGCGTATAAAGAACTTCTATATTTTTGTTCGTTAACCGTACATATTGTATTCCATTATACAATTATTTTGTTGCGTGACGTTATAATTACAAAACTTTAATAGGTTTTTTTACATCTTTTGAAGACAAAATGCTTCTGTATCACTTTAAATCATGGATACGCGTTAAAAATGATATGGACGCCATAATATATAAAGTACCTTCACCATTTATTTGAATTTTCTAGTAAGTTTGAAATCAAAAGACGAATAAATTTTAATGCGGAAGAAAAATTAATGTGAAATATGTGGTATATATATGGTAATTTTTCAATGCGCCCTCATTTTATCTCATTTTTCTACAATGTTAAAAACTAATTAAGTATTAAAAAAAAAATTATAGATGAATTTTGCCGCCAAATGTATAAAAAACAGTTAGAAAGTGAATATACATCATATTACTGATAATATTTGGCCCATTTATGTTTCATATTAGTTTTTATCTGAATTTTTCTTGTTTCTTTACAAAATGGCGACGAAATGGAAAGCTTATCTCGTACTTCCAATATGGATGCCAACTAATATGAATCTTTTGTGTCGATTGCAATGATTACAGAGCTAATATACTTCATAAGCAACTACTATAACTCAAATTTGCCTACTAAAATTAACAGTGTTGTCTTGTTTTACAAGATTTCCCCAAGCACTAAAATTAGTACAGGCAGGCTGCATTTTGAAAGAAAAAATATATAAATACATAAACGATTTTTTCACAGAAGATTTCTCTGGTGATATTACCGTTATTAAAGCGGAAATTTGCATACAATATTTCCCAGTGACTTTTTTTACGAGTCAAAAATATTTCCAATATGGCTCACAATGTTTTTACTCGACTGTGGCTAAACTAAAAGGAAGTATTACGATTTTAGCAGTCTATATATATGTGTATTTATGGATGTGGATATATAATAGGTATGTATGTTCTATGGTATCGCCTGAATTATTGGTACTATTTTGGAGATTGAGGTGGCAATTGATCCGTAATTATTGCCTGGGTGACATTAACTACTTATTTCCGTAGCCAACTTTCACCTTGTTCGCCCTTAAAAACCCTATGGAAAATTTTGTATGCAAACTACGTATTTAATAACATTATCAACACAGAGGAATACCTAATTTGGTCTACATTTAAAATCTTCATCATTATTGTTCTGAAGCTCTATTAGCCAGTCATTTCTTTTTACTATAACTTCGTCATCTTCTTGGTTTTCTATGTCGCTGTCTATTGTTTTGTTCCTCGATTAAGGTCTTTGGTACCTCAATAACTACACTATCTGTTTTTAATGCGGTAACCTGGAAATCCTTATTTGTAGCTTTGCTGTCATTGCTGTTATTTACGGAAATTCTATCACACAATAAGCTTTCGTAAATTCTTTTCGTTTCCCTACTGAATGCTCCACTTTTTTTCATCTGTTTCCATTTACTTAAAGACATGGTTTTTATAACAAATGTCGTCTAAAACTTATACACAAACGAAATTCACTTTTAAAATGGCGTCAATTAAGGTATGGTTGTTCTGTAGTGCTTTTTTATGAAACAAAAATGGCATAGATTTAAACCTAATTACTCTGTAATTATTGTATAACAACTATAACATTACTCTCTATAACAACGTTATAGAGGTTTTTTTTATTAAGTTCCTTAGCAGCTTCCATATGCATAATTTGTTATTCGTAGCAAAATTGTCTCTTTGCCACCCTTTATACAATATTTCTATAAAAAAACTATAATCAACCACTACGGAGCAATTCTATAGGAGCTTCACAGGAGTTGGTATAGTTCTATAAGATACTTTTTTACATCGGATTTGGAATCATTTAGTTCTATAAGCAGCATTACTGTAAAATTGTGCTACTATAGACAGTTATCGAGCAATTATTTACACTTATCTTCTGAATGCTCTGTAATTATGTTCTAAGAACGTTCTTGCAATAAACTTAAAGAACAATTTAGCTTACGAAGACAAAATAGTATCATCTGCTTCACTTATACAACAACTTAATGTTCTAGACACAACTATGAAACCTTTAAAGAACAGAAAAGTTCTTTTACTCTGAATTTATAGAAGCTTTTTGCTAGCTGGGAATTCACTTCATTTATGTTTTTATAATATGTTCTGAGTGTTTGACCAGTTTAAAGTAAGTTTGAAAAAAGTTGAGTTTGAAGAGAGAAAATCATTTTCGTAATTTAGCGAAAAATTGCCTTTTTTCAAAATAACTCAAAAACTATTGATGATACGCACAATTTTGTAGAGTACGAAACTGGATATTTTTCTTATTTGAAAATGTTGGCGTTTTATTTTTTTATAGGATAAAAATTAAGTAAGATATTGCCATTTAAAACTTGCGTGTGTTCGCGCAAAGTCCCTTTTTTGAGCCCTTTTAGCATGAACCATTTTGAAAATCAAATCTGAGAAAATGTTTCATTCAGATAAGCTCATAGCTCTTAAAAAACCTGCAAAATGCTTTTTTGAAAGACTTGATTGCTGAAAAACTAAGCGAGTTATGGGGAAAAAACCAAAAGCACTTTTTTGTAGAAATTAGAATATGCATATTAGTATATTGATGAATACATAGTGGTAAATACCAATCAACTTTCAACAAACAATAATTCCATTTATATTGGGTCAGAATACATTGCGAATACACGATTTTCTTTGTTTTTTTATAAGCTATAATATTGCTCTCTACAGATTTTTCGATTAAATGCATATTTTTCCAGTTATTCGTGAAAAAGAATCTGAAAACGTGGGTTTCTTGGCTGAAAAACGACAATTTCACTCGCGAATTAGTCGAAAAGTATTGACTTTCAGAAAAAACTTCATTGAACAAAAGTTGCTCACAATTAGGCAGTTCATCGATTTCTGTACTTACTTCTAATGAAAGATTTTACAATCCCAATAATAAGGGGTGGCATTCACCCCCAGAGAAAAAGCAACCCCCGGCACAGAATAGGCTTTGAAACTGATAGTAAGTAGAACCTATTTCCAAATTTTCATACAAATCGGTGCTGTATGGGATAAATACACAGTTTACACTTTTTTTACCGTCATTGACTGGACTATACTGAATATACATAAAAGCAAGCAGCTGATTCGTCGGCACCATACTGAAAAACACATCCAAGTGCTAAATAATTACAGGGAGGGCACTGTTTCTTCGAAAATAAGGTTCATGTGCCTTAAATGGTAATTCATGCATATAGAGTTATATTTATGTGCTTCATGTAGTAAAAAGTTGTAAAACATTGGTTCGTGCCATATTAAGCACATGCTGCAACAAGGGGATAAAGGCTTTCTGTATTGTGATATACAAAGTTCACATGAAGATACAAGAATTATTAACAGAAATAGTGTCGTGACAGTGAAATGTAACATCCGTATGATGTTCCTGAATATTCTATAATTTGAAATTTGTAAATAGTGACATGGTTGATACGTCAAATCACATCAAATTTTATACAATTTTCATAATTACAGTATATGTGAAATCGTTAACTGGAATATTTTCAATTCCATTCGTCAAATATTGAAAGTTTTATCAAGAAGGAAAACTAAATTATAAACAAAAATATCAGGAAATATTATCTTTGATTTCTGCAGAGTTGAACGGCACCAAAAAATAGAAGAATTGGACAGTAAGTTATTATAATCCTTGAACAAAGTTTTTGGGAATTCTGAAAATTAATTGCCTTCAGTAATTTACTCAATTCAGGAACAAACCTTCAGAAGCCAAAGCTCGTTGGATGGAATTTCTGTTTCCCTCATTTTCACATTATTTTCAACTGGTTCAAGTTGGTATCTGACCCTTTTCGTGTGTTCTAGGAGTACCTCAAGGTTCAATATTGGGTCCTATAATTTCCATCATTTTCAGAAATGACTTGACTATCGGTTTAAACAACAAACATATCTCTGTTCAAAATTACGCAGATGACACAAGCCTTGTAGTAAGAAGTGACAACTTGTCAGATCTGACAGAAGCTGTGGCTATCACCATTCAGCAAGCTCAACACTGGTTCAACAGCAATCGACTACATATGAATGAAGATAAAAACAACTGCAACTTTCTTTAAAACAACTCATTCCAGCATGACAACTCCTAAAGTATTAACAACGAATAGTCAAGTCATTGAATCTCAGAACTCATCAAAGTTTCTGGGTATCTACATTGATGAGTATATGAAATGGGATGTACACATAACACAGCTATGAACCAATTTGAGTTATATCTGCTTCTCTTTTAAAGTAATGGAAAAGTATCTGAGTTGGTCTACGTTGAAAGTGGTTTATCAGGCTGTTTTCGAATCAAGACTTCGATATGGTTCTATGTTTTTTGGAAATAGTAGTCTTATGAAGAACATAAACGTTCTGCAAAGAAAACGCTGCGTACCATTTTGAGGATGAAGTCTGATGCCTCCAGCAGAGGCAAATTTCGAGAAAAAGGTATACTTACAGCTACAGCCATACACATCCACGAAAGTCTTTTCTATCTTTTCAAAAACCAGCAATTGTTTGAACCGAAGACTGCAAGTGTATACAACACGAAAACAACTTTTCTGAAATATTCTAAACATCGACTAACATAGAATGGACCTCAATACACCTGTACAAGATACTACAATGCTTTACCTCCAAATATCAGGACAGAAAGGAATATGAATAAAATATAAGTCGAGAGTATTTGAACTGCCAGTTAATAACGAACCTTACAATGTTAACGAGTTCATGGAATATTGTCGTTCATTGTGTTGATTAATGTATTATAAGGCAATTTCATTTTGGAGAGTTTATAGATTATCTATGAATTCTCATATTTGGAAATAAAGAAATTTATTATTATTATTATATATACATTCCTGACAAGGAATCACCCCCCAAAAACCTTATTTCGAAACACCCTGTATATATGTATATGTCGACTATCAGGTTTTCTCCACTTCAAAATTTCCTCCAAACTGACAAAATTTTTTCTTTTTCATGTACAAATTATTAACCCACAAGTTAAAGAAAAAATTTTTATTCATATAAAAGGAAGTATTGCTACTAACAGGATAATGGTTAAACTATTTCAAAGATATATAAATTAAGATGAAGCATTAATACACGTTTTTCAGTATTTGCTCTGATATATTTTGTAAACAACTCGTATTGTTATTAAATCCAAAGATTTCGTACGGTAAAGAAGGGGAAGTAGTATATGAATGCGTATCAGTTGAAGAGGGAGCCAAATTTGTGTTGTGTGATAGTGTTATATGTTTCGATAGGTAGCTAAGGTAAAATTCATATACAATTTTCATCGTTTAGTTAACGCCTTCATTTTTTCTTAGTTCATTTTGATTAATCATATATGAAGAGATTTCTTAAATTTCCCATCTGTTCTAGTTGATTGATTGAGGACTTTATATGATACAACTAAGGTTGTCTTCGAAAATCACTATTTTCTTCATATATATATATATATATATATATATATATATATATATATATATATATATATATATATATATATTTAAATTTATATATATATATATTTATATATATATGTTTATTTATAAATATATATATATATATGTATATATATATAGATATATATATATATATATATATATATATATATATATATATATATATATATATATATATATATATATATATATATATATATATATATATATATATATATATATATATATATATATAGATATATATATATATATAGATATATATATATATATATATATATATATATATATATATATATATATATATATATAATATATATATATATATATATATATATATATATATATATATATATATATATATATATATATATATATATATATATATATATATACATATAAATATGAATGTGTATATTCACAGTATAGAATCCCAACAAGAAAAAACAGCAGAGCGAAACGAAATTGCTGATGAGCTATTAGTAGGATATTGGATCTATTTGAACTCATTCCTTCAACTAACGGGTAAATAGATTAATTTTATATGACGAGATAAATCATTTAGATTCATCATTTAGGAATATAAACTCATTGGAATAAGGAATTTGAAATTATTTTCGTTCTAAAGAATCATATGCTATCTGTTATGAATTTGTGTGTATAATCATATAACACCAGCCCGGAAATTCCGATATATTGTCTGGGATTACGTAATTGCAAAAATATAAGAGTATACGCCAGATACACAACATCCGAGACTTTCACTTCTACGGAAGTATGTTATGAGATATTGGGCAAACTTTGACTCCTTGCCGCTGAGATATAAGTGAGTAGGTGCTTTCTCTCGTGAATTATGCAACTGAAATATATCATTGGGTTTTACGGAAGAATATTTCGCAACCTACCTATATTTAAATACTGTAAAAACAGTATACAGAAGCTTATAATGTTAGTTTTGGAACTACAGAATCAGAATGGACGCAGATATACTATTTTTTGAATGATGTATGATGTGCATTCCTACAATTGATTGTGTTTCTTCAATTCAAGCGACCCAATATATGACTTAAGAAACTCAAAGTGATGAGAATTTCTTCCTAGTACTCTCGATTAATCGAAAGATTATTATGTTTGTGAAATCTTTTTTCTCAAGAGTAAATATATTTTCCTATTTTACACGTATGAGGTTTCATAGCAAACGTTTTGATTGGGAAATAAAAATGTAAATTTATTCCTCTAGTCTAGACTTTAGCAGAATCGGAACAAAAACGTAAAAATATATTTGTCACTCCAAATGAGTAGAGAATGTCAATGAAAATATATCTTTCATTGAATGTTGATTCAATAAAACTTAATGTATTTGAAAATAAAAACTTCAATAGAGAAGAAATATATCATCTGAATATGACATAATGTAGTTTCGATATTTTTTCAGCCCTTTTTCATAATAATAAAGTTTATTGATAATGAATCCATTGGCTATCGACCAAGGCCTTTTTGTTGTTACATTTATTTGATTTTATACATTTTCTAATTATAACTTCATGCTATAGACCTTTTAATAGTTCTTAAAATAGTAGGTTTCTTGCAAAACACTAGATGAATTGAAAAATCACAACCTGGTAGATATTTCAACTTTCAACAAATATATTTCTCTATTTTTGAAACTTTGTTAATATAGATATTTTTAAGAAGGATAAATCATCTTGATTACTGAAGAAAAGAAACCATATTTCAAACGTACACATTTTTCATAATTTTTTGGGGCGCTTTTATCAACTATGAGAAATATAGGTATAATTTCAATTTCAAGTTGTTACTTATTTCAATTTCATTGCTCAGAGGTATTCCTCTCTTTAATTTCAGCAATTCTGTAATTTTGAAAAAAAAATATGTACAACAGGCAAGTTGTCACAACGCAAATTTCAGAAAATATCTGAATATTTCATACTGGCGGCATTGACATAAATGTCCTTCAATGCTCCACATACTCATTGAGCGTGTGTTTCAATATAATCTGTTAGTAGTTGAGAAATTCTTTGTATAGACTATAAGTAAAGTTTTGTGCCTCGAAATATTGTAATTTTATGGTGTTTTGTTATATTTAAAGGGAAAAAAATTCATTATAGATTCTAGTGTGAAACATAGCGTATCAAATAGTATAGTTAAAATGGAAATTACTTTCAATGTGAGAGAATCCAACGGTCGTTTTATTTGAATTTCGCTAGAGCGAAGCAATTCTATAGTGTCACAGTTATTGAGATCCAGAAAACGAATTCAAACAGACGATATTTTTTTTTCATTTGGCGATTATTTTGTCGTAATATTATTTTCATGAGTTTGTTTTATGTTTTTTTAAATTCTGCTTTGCAGATTTAGTGCTCATTTTCTCTCGGCTACATTTTTCAATATAACTCCTAACAATTATAGGTATCCTTACAATAACAACCGGATAAAAAAAGAAATAGTTATCACATGAAAACAATAATTTGTATTTTTTGTGACAAGTAGCGCGGGTCTCTTCTACTTGTTTTCAGTTCAAAACAAATTTAAACAAGGAACATGGCTCAGGTTGACAAGTATGTTATACACACTCTTATTGAACTTTTCGAATAATCATTGCAAGTTATGCAAGTAGAGTGCTATCTTTTGTTGTTGCGGTTAGAATCAGCTTTCTGTTATTACATCCTGGCACAGATCACTATAAAAAAGAATTGTTCCTGGACTTACGCCGCTATGGTCTATGTATATATATATATATATATATATATATATATATATATATATATATATATATATATATATATATATATATATATATATATATACATGGTCAAAATGGTATTAACATAGGTACCAAATTGGATTAACTTAAAAATTCTATCAAGCAAAATAAAAATGTTACTGGAGTTTCGGAACATTGCGTAAAGAATAGCCATTTTAGAGATATAGATAAACAAGAGATATGGCATTTATAAAACAAAGGGATGAAGTTCGATTTTTGAGAAGCTTTATAGATTACGTTGGAAAGCTCAAGAAACTTGCTCATCCCTAATTAAAATATACCTTAGGATCCAGTAATCTAAGTACTAATATAAATCAACAGATTGTTGCATAAATCAATTATGAAGCTATTGATAAAGGGTTAATAGCACGAAACATGTCGAGCAAATATACCAATTTTAGTAGCATCAAGTAAAGTGATTTACTTCACTTGATTTAAAACATACATTTTAACTGAGTAATATATCATCCAATGATATATTTTTACAGTTGATAATTTTTCAGTACCATTAACATTATTAAACTAAGGATTTAAGAGTGTTTCTCATATTTGAAATATAAAATATGTTGCGGGTGTTTTATTTTTTCCATATGTATTTTAGATTAGACATAGGTATACCTACTAACTAGTTAGTTACGTGATTTTACTTAGTATTTTCATGAACTTGCATATATTAGCCGATATAGGAAAACAATATTCAATGAAAGTATAATCTCAATAGGAATGAACATTAGTTTGGAAAGATATTTTACAAACGATATATTAGTGTTCCAATAATTGAATCACTATATTGATTGACTTGCATGAGAAATGAAGAAGGAATTATTCACTTTCTACGTATAAATTTTCTGTATTACGGATGCTCGCTATACACAAAGCGCAATTCATTTGTTTGCTTAGTATGTCACTAAAGATAAAGATAAATTTCAACACAGTTAAAACTCTTGAAAAGTTTCACGGGATAGGTTTCGTGAAATCCTGTTACTCACCCCTGGCATAGTTGTCACCCCTTGGCATACTTGGATACCTTTTTGATATTCCTGATGAGCTATTTCATCGATTGTATCATTCTTCTCTCCCAATATCTCCTTTGTTCTCTCAAATCATTTTATATATGGGGGAGAAATTCCACCAAATTTTTTAACGGCCTGTTTAAGTAAGATGTCGGTACTTTGGGTGGATATAATACAACGGAATTTTAGTGCAATATATGAAGAACCTATATGATTTTATTACAGACCTCTGGCTTGTCATCTCACAAAATGTAAAACATTTTTCTGAAAAGTAGGTTTTCTAACTCTTGGGCCGACCCAAGTGGCAGGCGCACCAATATCACTCAAGCTACAGGCCATGCTCAATCAACGATTACAGAAACTTCATTTTAAAAGTCATTATTATCCTACCTTTCATCCAATACAGGGACAAAATCGTGTGATATAGAAAAATTTATAGTTTGGACTCTTTTTTTCAACCGGGGTAGGATCAGACGACCAAGTGTAGTGCTACATCAGTAGGAAGGGCTTGCCAAGACCTATCAAACGGCGTGTAGAAAATTCGGGTTTTCAGCTTCTTAGAGTCACATGGGTCAGATTATTGATTTTTGTGATTTTCTGTATGAACTTCTCGCTGACTCTAGAAGTTCAATATTCATAAAATTTCACCCGTAGAAAGGTTTTATACGATTCTACAAATAGGTTCTCTAGACTTGTATTACCATCAACGATTCATTTACTATATTTCTCCCCTGTACAAATTGATTTCGAATAAACGTCTTGAGACAACGAGTATATTTCTCCTAATTTGCAAATTAATACAGCGAGTATATGTGTAGGACTTTCCCTTGTGCATGTAGCTGGAATTAACAGTCTATTAGTGTAATCTGGCAGAGTATAGACTACAGCCTTGGAGATTTCTCCGATTCATGAGTTTGGCATGCGCTGACATGTTCCATTTCCGATTCCTGAGGTTATCAATGTTTGCTGCCATTATTCAATGGTGACAATCCTGTCTTCATGAAGCGCAGAAAAGCCTTCATTACTATAAACAATAAATTTAGCAAATCACTCCTCAAATGAAAAGTCATGATAAGATTCAATTATATCGGAAACTCTATATGTTGTTCTTCAATTTGAATGGTTTGACATGTTTCTTACATAAAAGTTAAACTATCAGTATTCAGAGATATATACTCAGCTATTTCGGATGGTTGTTTATCACTCACAATATATAAATGATTTTTATTATTCAATTTCGTTTTTGCATCTACTGTAGGTATAGTATTAACAATAATTTTTTTTATCTCATGATTTCTAATGACATAACTTTTTCAGACATGTGGCTAGTTGTCGTTCTCTTCTTCGTAGTCTTGGGACTATTGATTTTTTTTGATTCTAAGAAACCGAAGAACTTCCCACCTGGTCCCAAATGGTTGCCTTTATTAGGAAGTGCCATTGAAGTAATTAAAGAAAGAAAGCGGACAGGATATCTATATGTTGCAACTGCAGGAATGGCTAAAAAATACGGGCCTGTCGTGGGATTAAAAGTTGGCAAAGATTTGTTAGTTATTGTGTATGGAGCTGAAGCTATGAAAGAATTTCTTTTGTCTGATGATTTGGCCGGAAGACCAACAGGGCCATTTTTCGAAATGAGAACTTGGGGAAAGAGATTAGGTCAGTAAAATTTGCACGTAATGTAGGAGATTATTATTAGTATAACAATAAAATTTTAAACACTAAAGTTCCATAAGTTTAAGGTTTATATCAGAGACAACCTCAAGTACATCGATGTTCGCGCTGTTAGGATGTGCTCCTCACATCAACTGCTGCAGAACAACTACGACCATAATATCTGTGAACGAAACACAAGTCAGCAACCTTTCTTTCTGGTTGGAGTGAATGAAGCTGAGCGGTTAATGACGGGTCATCTATTAGTCTCACTGCTCTTCTCTGAATTGAGTAGTTGCAAGGAGTGCTTGGCTCCAGAACTCTATGCATTGGAGCAATATTTCTATGCTGGGCGAACTTTATCCTTATATAGCAACAATAGCTGATTAGGTGTAAACAGAATTTGAGCACAAAAAAGATGATGACTTACCTACCTTTCGTATAGATCACTAAGCATTATTGGAGATATGTTCGCTATAACAAAAACTAATGCAGATTATTAAAGGATGAAGATTATAAGCTGGCTTGATAATTTAGATTTCTAATACCAATTGGGAATAGAAAAAATTTTTTTTTGAAAACCTAGATGCTTGTGTCCTTGCCAAAGTAATTTCGGTATTTCAAAAGTTTTGAGAAATTAATATTATCTATAATATTGGTATTCCAAACTTAGATAGACAGTTAACTTACAGTAGATGAATAAATATTTACATATATATATATATATATATATATATATATATATATATATATATATATATATATATATATATATATATATATATATATATATATATCTGCATATTGTATATGATTTTTAACATACATAAATTTCGATTTTCATGAAATTTTCTCTGTTTTAGGTATCATGTTGACAGATTCTGACTTTTGGTATGAGCAAAGACGTTTTATACTTCGAGAATTGAAGGAGTTTGGCTTCGGCCGCAGAAATATGTCCCATATGATCGAGGAGGAAGCGAGTCACATGATAGCGGACATTAAAAGTTCAATGAATAACAATGGATCCTTGATTACAGATATGGAATCATTATTCGGTATCCATGTTTTGAACACCCTCTGGACAATGCTAGCAGGAATAAGATATAACTCCCAAGATAAGGAATTGAAACAGCTTCAGGGAATTTTAGGAGAGCTTTTTACTCAGATTGATATGGTTGGTGCACCTTTCAGTCATTTTCCAGTATTGAGATTTATCGCGCCAGAATTGTCAGGCTACAAAATGTATGTTAAAACGCATAAGCTCATATGGGATTTCATTAATAAGGAATTGAAACGTCACAAAGAAACTCACAACCCAGATGATCCAAGAGATTTGATGGATGTGTACATTAACATCCTCAACTCGCCAGATAGAAAGTCAACATTTACTGAAGAACAGTTGCTTGCGATTTGTCTCGATATGTTTATGGCTGGTTCTGAGACAACGAATAAAAGTTTGGGATTCATGTTTCTCTATTTGATAGTATATCCAGAAGTCCAGAAAAAAGCACAAGAAGAAATAGATAGAGTAGTTGGAAAACAAAGATTACCATCTCTGGAAGATAGAATAAAGTCAGTTGAAATTTGAATGTATGATTTTTATATCGTTGAATAATAGCTTCAAAAAACGAGGGAATTATTTCGAAATTTTTGAGAATAACTTTTGAAAATATTCAATATTATTATTTATAATCACTGACTCATATAGTGCACATAACTGTTACAAATAAGTTTAATCTTCTTACATTCCCTGCTTCAATCATGCTCTCCAGACGTATTCATGACAGTAAATTATCAATTCAATATTTTTCACTAACATCTTCTTAAATAATTGATCTATTTAATTACGTTTTATTCCAACTAGGATTTCAACTTCAATCTTAAGCTTCTTGAATATTCCTATATTTTCCTTTTAGTACCTACATTTCATGTAGGTATCAAGCTTTTTTTTGGTTAAATTTTTTCATGATATCTAGCAACTCGTATTCTTACTTAACTGAAACATATATTTGAAAATTATCAGAAAATTATTATTTCTAACGAAGAATTTAATTTTTGAGCTTTTTTTCTAAATCTACTTTATTGAATGTGGAATGTCTTCGTGTTTTTTGAAGATATTTATACGAGTGTTTTTTTCATTAGGTACAGTTATTAGTAAAGCAACAATTTTTCTAATTGAATTAATAAAAGGATAGTTCTCAATTTAAATTCACAATTCACTACAGAAATCTAGAAAACTAGCTATACCTACTTATTTCAGTATGCCGTATATGGAAAGTTGCGTGCTGGAAACCCTAAGACTCTTTGCTGGTAGGGCATTCACAATACCTCACAGAGCTATGAAAGACACTAATCTACAGGGCTATTTTATTCCAAAAGTAAGTACCTATCTACATTCAACAAAATTTACAATAAAATGTATTTCTCATTTTCATACATTCCGACCTCTGATTGTAAAATAAAGTAGGTGTTATTCTGATGCGATAACTGTCAATTATTGCATATGTCTAAACTAAAATAAAAAAACTATCGCAGCGAGCTGCATTGGAAAAGCAGGTTTTCATAACGTATCCAGTTTGAAAAATATATTCATTAAATTATGATTTTTTTTCCAAATTCAAAATCTGAGCAGATCAACCCCCCAACCAATTTGTATCAAAACCAATCACATCCAAGGTATCATGCAAAACTACGTACCTAC
>JARQZK010003685.1:0-45000 GCA_030704885.1 Cynegetis impunctata | reverse complement strand
CAGGTGTATAGATCCTACTCTTTAATCTATAATTTATTATATGTTTCAGACGCATTTCCTCCTTCCTCAGTAAAAAAAATGAACACAATTAGGAATCCAATCCTTCAAAATCTATTTACCGCAGATTGTGATAGATTGTATTTTTAATTGTGATTAATATTTTTACTGAAGCAGGAGGAAACATCTTCGAAATCTTCAATAAATTATAGAAAATAGAGTAATATTTATATATTTGAAGGAACCACCTAAAAGTACCCTACATATAGAGATATATATATATATATATATATATATATATATATATATATATATATATATATATATATATATATATATATATATATATATATATATATATATATATATATATATATATATATATATATATATATATATATATATATATGTTAAATACTGGGGTTGATTACACAAATAACAACTATTTAGACCAATTCCGTTTATTGCTCCATACGTTAACAACTTGTTCATACGTTCAAGCATACTCGACGACTCTCTCTTCTTGACTGTTCTCTCGTGCGCAGTAGTTCGTTACTGCTGCATTGGTAAGGCGCATGTCTGCTTCTACCACTCGTCCGTCCTGACGTAACAAATGATGGGGAGCGTAAAGGGGGTGTATAGGGATACCGTTAACACGGCCATCCTGTGATAAGTGCGTCCTCGCACTGTGTCCATCTGTAAGCACAAAGTACGAAACAGAATTTTCGTTATACCAAAATCAACCAATTTTTTTTTTTTTTTTTTTTGTCAAAGTCGTATTTCCACTTTTACATACTTCACGTCATATTTGAGTTTTTATAGAGTTTGTCTATATAATATAACATTTTCAATTCATAGCCACAAATTATGTAATATAATGATACCTACTACCTTTAAAACATACTGATATCTTCTGCTTACTTCAACTTATATCAGAGTTTTACTATATTATAACATTTTCTATTCATTGCTG
Organism: Cynegetis impunctata; assembly: GCA_030704885.1. Taxonomy (NCBI): domain Eukaryota; kingdom Metazoa; phylum Arthropoda; class Insecta; order Coleoptera; family Coccinellidae; genus Cynegetis; species Cynegetis impunctata. The sequence goes on along the minus strand of JARQZK010003685.1, from coordinate 44,030 downwards.
TAATGTAATGGTACCTACTACCTTCAAAACATACTGTTAGTGTTTTACTATATAATATAACATTTTCTATTCATTGCTGTAATGTAATGGTACCTACTACCTTTAAAACATACTTTTACTACCCTTTTTAAACCTAGTGGTACTGCCACTATTTCATGTCTTGTGTGATCGCCACAAACATATAAGGCAACGTGAGATCGTCAAGTTCCTCTTTTTATTCAAACGGAGTGGGATCGCCACCTCCTACTTATTTATAAATTATTTAATGGTTATTTGTAAATTATTTAATGTTTCATTTCATGTCTTGTGTGATCGCCACAAACATATAAGGCAACGTGAGATCGTCAAGTTCCTCTTTTTATTCAAGTGGAGTGGGATCGCCACCTCCTACTTATTTATAAATTATTTAATCGTTATTTGTAAATTATTTAATGTTTCATTTCATGTCTTGTGTGATCGCCACAAACATATAAGGCAACGTGAGATCGCCAAGTTCCTCTTTTTATTCAAGCGGAGTGGGATCGCCACCTCCTACTTATTTATAAATTATTTAATGGTTATTTGTAAATTATTTAATGTTTCATTTCATGTCTTGTGTGATCGCCACAAACATATAAGGCAACGTGAGATCGTCAAGTTCCTCTTTTTATTCAAGCGGAGTGGGATCGCCACCTCCTACTTTTTTATAAATATTTAATGATATTTCATTTTGTTTTTAACCTAGTGGATTCACCACTAATCCATTTTTTAAAATCTTTCACCATGCATGATATCGAAAAGAAAAGACAACAAAAATAAATGTAATACATCTGTATTACATTGCATTCAATAAACCTCAGGTTGCATTGCAATCAACACATAACTAATAAATTATTCAAAACGGCAACAATAATAAAGGAAATTCATCTGTATTACATTGCATTCAATAAACTTTAGGCAGCATTGCAATCATTCACGTAACCAATAAATTATTCAAAACGAATCATCCAGCAAATCAATTCAATTCAACAAAAATCATAAAAGTATTAACATACAAACATAACTAATCTTACTCTTTGTTTATGTTGTGGCAGGCCACGATCGTAATTACTCATGAGCGGCTACCGTCATCTGTCGACCTTGTTTATATAGCACATCTTTCGTTACTAGAGCACGAACAGTGAAAGGCCCTTGATATTTGTCCCTTAATTTCCCTCCGTCGTTGGCTCGAGGTAGTGTATATAGACAAATTGCTGAGCTGGATGGTTTCCACTGTTTCTTATTTTATTTCGGGCATCTGCGACATCCTTATTTGGGTCAATAATATTATTAGTTGGCAGTGTGTCACCCAAAAACAGCTGTGTAGTCGCTAGTCTAGGAATTATTCCAAACTGAAGTACTTTTGGTGAGTATTCTGTCATCGAAGTTGAAGATTATAAGCATAACACTCTCAATATGATTTATTTTAACAGGAGCGCTATTCAAGTTCTTTATAGTAAACACTTTTTCGATGACAAGCTTGTTGTTATGTAGTTCAAGCCCATCGCATTTTTCTCAATTCTAAGGCAAAGTCGTCTAATCACTTCCCATCACATAATAAGATCGATATCGCTTGGCATAACAATATCGGGAATAACTATAAAGTATATTTCTAGGGTCAGGGTCGGCAGTACAGCTATTAAATCACAACTCCCAATAGTGTAAACAACTTGCGTTCCGAGAGCCGAAAATGCATGTTCTTTTTTTTATTGGGTTTAATCTCACTGTTTTGTTTATGTCATACATGCCAAGAATTTCATTCCAAGCTATTATGGAATCTGCTGATGCTGAGTAATTTCTGGTTACGGAACTCGGTTAGTGACTCACAATTTCGACTTTTTAGCGTTTCTTTCTCGGGAAAAGCAACAATTATGTCATTACAGAAAGCTTTTGTCAGGATCGAAGCTGGTTAGCTTAAATGATGTGAGCGCTAGTGTCGACATCAACGGCTGCGCAGTAATTCCATCTTTTCCAGATGTGCTAGGCGTTGGCGTATAACACGCCGACGTCGCCATCTTGGACTTATTCTAATAATTGTTGTTCAGGCTCGCTACCAAGTTAACTAAGGTTTCTTGCCATTGTAATTTAGTTCGTTTTGGGCTTACTGAACCGACAATCTTCCTCATCAGCCACAACACTTTGCTCAGACACTTCACTGTCATGACGAATATGAATTTCGTCTTTCATTTTAACTATATAATATTAATGTTTATTCATGATCATTTATGGCCACAGGGTACACACGGGAACATCCCACTTCTGATGTTGAATACTGGGGTTGATTACACAAATAACAATAACTATTTAGACCAATTCCGTTTATTGCTCCATACGTTAACAACTTGTTCATACGTTCAAGCATACTCGACGACTCTCTCTTCTTGACTGTTCTCTCGTGCGCAGTAGTTCGTTACTGCTGCATTGGTAAGGCGCATGTCTGCTTCTACCACTCGTCCGTCCTGACGTAACAAATGATGGGGAGCGTAAAGGGGGTGTATAGGGATACCGTTAACATATATATATATATATATATATATATATATATATATATATATATTTATATATATATATATATATATATATATATATATATATATATATATATATATATATATATATATATATATATATATATATATATATATATATATATATATATATATATATATATATATATATATATATATATATACCCAGTAATTATAATTTATTTTCATAAGTTTCCACAAAGAAGCTAAGAGAGTAAAACAGCAAAAACAGAAAAAAACAATCGACATATATGAACACCCCAAGCTGATTATCCCTCGTTTTCAGGATTCTATTGTAATTGCCAATTTGCACGGTATTCTTATGGGAGAGGAATGTGGATATGATGATCCATATGAATTTAGACCAGAAAGACACATGATAGATGGCAAACTTAAACAGGTACCCGATTCGTTCATTCCGTTTGGGTATGGCAAACATAGATGTTTAGGAGAGGCACTTGCAAGGGCAAACCTGTTACTCTTAACAGCATCTATGCTTCAGAACTTCAACTTTTCCTTCCCACCTGGTTGTCCGCCGTCTATGGAGTGCACTGATGGGGTTACTCCTGGTCCAAAACATTTCAAGGCTCTTATAACCCGTAGAAGCTAGTACACATCTATACGAATTTAAGATTTTATGTTAATTTAAGTTTCGATTTTTAATAATATTTAATTGTGATCGATTGCAGCTGTGTTATGTGAAGAATATAGGTTAATATTTTCAACAAAACCTAAAGAAGTAGTCAATAAAGAATATCCATTATTTAGTTCGTTTATATTTTCGAAAGCTAACCTAATAAGAATGTGATAGCTGTGAACTGAATACATAAGATTATTATGAAAAATTTATAGATCGCTGTATCAAAAACGTATTCAGGTAAATTAAACTCAAATCAAATCACCATATATTTAATTAAGACTTTAAACATAAAATTTATAACATATGTTTTTATTTACAAGTTATCAACAAACACTTAATGCTAACGTCTCTTGAACATAATCGAAACCTTCAGCAATAATATTCAATTCAACTTCAAAAATTTGAAGCTCATTCTATTATATTCAAGAGGTTTGTATATATATATATATATATATATATATATATATATATATATACATATATATATATATATATATATATATATATATATATATATATATATATATTATATATATATATATCTATATATATAGATATGTATATATATATATATATATATATATATATATATATATATATATATATATATATATATATATATATATATATATATATAATCTCTTGATAATTATTAGCAATAACAGGCTTGCGAAAAAACTCGATTTTATTAAAAAGTTGACGTCTCACCACGACATTCGTGGCTTTATCAAAACTTTTTTTTATTGCTAATAATTATCAAGAGATTAGAAATAGTTCACAGGCAACAACAATTCGAATAAATAATTATATATACATATATATATATATATATATATATATATATATATATATATATATATATATATATATATATATATATATATATATATATGTACATTAATTTATCAAATATATTTCACCATGGCACATAGTTTCCGTCACATAATAACCACTCAAACTAAGATAATAAAAAATTTGTCAAATTGTTTGCTTCCTTTCCATTCGAGAAACCTTTCAGACGATACCTTGAGTGATGCAAAATATATCAAATTCTAAATCTACAAAAAATATCATTTTATTGTTGTGTAATTAGGTTGAATAACTTTAGTTGTAGTGGTAAAATCGGAATACATTAATACATACATATATTATACCTATTATATTATAATGATTTAAAGATCAAAATCATGGAATAAGGTGCCCGTTTTTGTTGAATCAATACAATGTCTAGAAAACAAGCTGAAATTAGCTTATTTTGGAGGAAAACAGTTGCACCAGCGGCACTAACAATACTTATACCTACATAAGAACATTCAATGCTGCAAAATATTGTCATTTCGTCATCAAATAGACTGAATAAGCTCCCCGTTTATCAATCACACCTTCGAAAAGAAACCGATAATGTGAATTCCTTTTTTACATAGTTAAGATGTATAAATATCTAAAATACATGTTTCCTTATACAACAATTCCATTCAGTACAGTCTGTCATAATAAATCAAAAGAAGCTGAATATTATAATCGGCGATAAGAAAATTAATGTTATTATACTTATTTTGATACATTCTTGGTATATATAAACCCATATTATTTAAATTCCATAATAAAGTGGTCCCCTGAATGATGTAAAAAAACTGATTTCTAATGTAATATTCGTAAGAATGTTTACTTCAGTCTTTTTTCAGTACAGTTACTTTGAAAGTAGCAAAATAATTTGAAGATATTTTGAATTCGTTTAAAGTAAAACTGTAGTCGTCTTATATCTCATTGTTCTCGCTTAGATCATATACCTTGAATATCATATATATTGGATATCACTTCGCCTGTTTTACTTTGGCCTTCATATACTCAAATTAAGTTAACGAAAGTTGAGGAAATAATTCCTGAACAAAAAAAAACAATGTAATAATACATTGCTTAAAAGCATTGCAGTTTTTAAAGAAATTAGCATTAATGTACCGAAAAAGTTAATATCATGACCCTAACACACCATATGTTCAGTAATGCCTATTTTCTACAGAACTCACCCCAGCATAATCAAGAAATATTTGAGTTCAACCAGAATACCCTAATTTGGCATGATTATGCTTAATGGAAACGATGGAGAATTGAATGTATATTTTAGATTCATACTTGTGAATCAGAACAAATTGTAGAAAATGAAATCTGAAAACATTTTAATATTATAGAAAATGACAAAACAGCTTTATAAACTATTGGCATTTATGTGTTCTCTATTAATATGACTGTGGAGAGTGGTGTACCTCAAGGGACCACGTTAGTTCTCCTACTAATCGTCCTGCTTGCTGATTAACTGAATGGGTGTAGTGTATCAACGATTCTCTATACCGACGATACTTTAGCTTTGTTGAAACCGAATGAAGTACATAAACTTGTTCGGAATCATAATCGATGTGTTGAAAGGATGAATGCATATTATGAGAAACTAGAATTATGCTCAATGCAAGTAAAAAAAACCTTTGTTTCGCAAACAGTCCACGACAGTAGCATGAACAATGGAGACCAGTTGTTTTCCGGTCGATGTGAACTGACACGTCTCTCAGAACGATAGTTTATGTAATCTGTGTTAAAATACATACCTATTACAAAAAATTAAATTGCTGTGTTAGTATCATTCTAACTTATAGAATATTATACTGCGGGTAGGCTGTGACATGCTAAGTCTCTCAGATTATAAGTTATAGAATATTATGCTTGAGATGTGCTGTGAGATGCCAAGTCCCATCAGATTGTGATAGAATATCAAGCTGGACACATGCAGTGGTATGACCAGTTAGTTCAGACGGTAAGTAGGTATGTATTTCGAGTACCTTTTCAGAGATCAACTGTAAAAATGCGTTGAAATGAATGTAAATTATTCTGCTTAGTATCGTTTTGTATTATATGTTTATAGATATATTCTCTATATATATATAAATAAATTTTGAGTGAAATATATTATTTACTTATTTATCATTATACCGCCTGCTTGTATAATCAATAAAAATCACGAATGTGTAGAGAAATATATTAGTTCTGCGGATCTTTCACTGAACTTATCACATGAGGAAAAAATTCCGGCACGTTTAATAATCTCGTTCACAGGCAAATATTTTGATTCGATGTATGACAAACCTCATCTTTCATAATTGAAAATATGAAAGCTCATCAATGGAGCATTAATTACATTACTTTTTCACAGTTGACAGTTTCCTTTAAAAAAAATTTAATACACTAATCAGATATAACCTGCATTACGACATTGGGGACACTGACTGATTGACGCAGTTGTGATCCAAACGTCTACTTTATACTCCGACCTCTGATCATTATTCTAGTAGTCTTCAATATTGATTTAGAACCTTTTTTTATATACAAAATATACTATGATAGTATTCGGATAGTATTCGGATAAAGATGGAAATCATATTCATTTTTAACTCTAGTCAGTCTGAATCATAGGAGCACAAAAACAGTATTTATATACTATACTTCATTAAGAGTGGTTTTTTTCTGCTCTACATCAATAGATTTAAATAACGACCGTCATAGTTTTCAGAGGCACTGAAACTACAGAATAAAATCATTTTTGAATTTTGATTATTTTCATTAGACAAAATATGCATCATACAAACATTCAAATATTTATATTATGTACAAAGATATAAATACCCTAGATTCAAGATAGCCTAACGAAATTCTTTCCAATTTTACAAATGATGTGGAGTAATGTACGGTAATGATATCAAGAAAGATATTCTAATATGAATGAATATTAGTCTACAATATTTTCATCGTAAAATTTAATAATGATGAAAAATGTCGCCATTGTGAAAATGTTTCACCAAGCAAATATGAAAATTTCCTTATGACTCGCAAATATTGATAAAATATATAAATATATATATATATATATATATATATATATATATATATATATATATATATATATATATATATATATATATATATATATATATATATCGTAGTAAGGAATAATCCCCTGGGAGGGTTAAATAAGATAAAAATTAGAAAATTCTTTTATGCATGTTCAATTTTGTTGAATTTTCTCCATACAAGAGGAATAAAATCTATATCTATAAGATACAAATGACTATCAATTTTAATAAGAGAGCAAGTATTTACTGTCAGTGCCTTTTCATTTTCAGACAATTGCTTGTTCGATTATTCGGTCATATTTTACTCCTCTTCTATTCAATATGATGAGTAGCTACGCTTAGCTCCCATCTGAGCAGAATGCATTGGATTCTTGAGAATTCACATAAATTCTATTCGAAAATGAAAATTTTCAAAATTTGTAGTACATTCATAGGTATATTGCAATAATAGTCCTCACACCTTCCACATTTTCGAACGCATTCGGTAAACTGATTACCTACATGCATTGGAAACACTTATTTTTTCTAATACACCTAGTACCTTTAACTAAACTAATACCAAAAACTCTTACGATGCTGTTGCTTTTATTGAAAAGATGAAAAGGTCAACAGCATGATCCTCAATAACGATAGAATTTATCACGCATGATTGTATAATCTTCGTTATCAACTTGAATCACTTACAGCAGTTTTTCTGAATGTGTTGAATGCAGCAAGATATATATATATATAAATATATATATATAAATATATATATATATATATATATATATATATATATATATATATATATATATTATTTACTTACATAAATCTGCCTTGAGAAATAATTTTTTTTATACAAAGTGTACTTAAAGTGTGTCTAGACTCCGATTATTCAATATTATATATTATGGTGGGCTACTAAAGAAAGAAATTAATATCAAGTCAACAAAAATGGGTTGTATATATATATATATATATATATATATTGCTTTAAAAAGTCTAGAGTTCACATATCACACAAATCACACTAGGTTACATGTCAATGTTTTGCGTATCCTTCTGCTTCAAAATTAGGTGCGAATGCCCCACGTATTGTAAATCATGAAGAAGAAAGTATTGTTCCAATGCCGATTATGAAAGTTGTAACCATTCATAGAATAATTTCACACTGAAGTATCACAGATACCCATTAGAGGTTGGTTGATAGTCAATCACGTGACGTAATGCCTGCTATGTAGGGGAAAAAAAGCTGATCGTCGGACTGATGTTGGTCACCTGCTAGATAACTCATCCTGGATGTGTATCTGAAAAAAATTGAAATATTCGGTAGATAAGACATAAATTAAAATTATCTATAACGATAGTAGGTATGCATATTTTTTAATAACTGAGATTGAATTCTCGCACATCACTTGGTGAAACATCATAAAGAATAAAGTATAAACTTTAAAATAAAAACACTACCCACCTTAATTCAATTCAATCCGGAGTATAGCATTAAAAATTCTATTCAGTTAGTTAATCATCTTAAGAATATCAAAATTCCCTTAAATGATAAATTAATTTCATTTGACGTTATCAACTTATTTCCTTCCACGCCAACTCAAGAAGTTAAAAATATTGTTAAGCGATATCTAGAGATGAACCCAAATTTAACAACTCAAGCAATTAACGAACAATGTCTGCCTTAAACTTATGTTTGAAACAGAGTTATTTCAAATTTAATAATATAATATACAAACAAGAAGACGGATTGCCCATGGGATCACCGTTATCGCCTCTGTTGGGTGAAATTTTCATGAATAACTTAGAAGAAAAAATGTTCAATGCTGATAATAATTTAATTACTAACGTTTTAATATGGAGGCGTTATGTAGATGATATTTTTTGTATTTGGACCGGTACAGATAGGCAGTTAGATAATTTATTTAAATATATAAATACTTTCTACAACTCGATTCAATTTACAAAAGAAGTAGAAAACGAAAACGGTACCTTGAATTTCTTAGACGTTCAGATTGCTAGGAATTTGAATTCTCTTACTTTCAACATTTATAGAAAACCAACCTTCACAGATACTTTAATTCACAGCGACAGTAACCAACACATTAAAATAAAACTCAGTGCTTTTCATTCGTTCATACATAGGTTGTTCACGATTCCATTATCGGAAACAAATTTTCAAACTGAAGCTAATACAATTAAATTATTAGCCATCAATAACGGTTACAATGAAAGTCTTATCGACAAGCTCATTGGGAAAAAACGAATAAATTATCTGTTGCATTCAATATAACCCACGCAAACTATTAATGAAGAACAAAAATACTTCCCAATAAATTATGTGCCTAATTTGAGTAGCAAAATTTGTAACAGACTTTCGAAAAATAACGTTAAAACAATTTGTACAAATAAAAGAAACTTGAAGTCATTCTTGGTCAATAATAAAGAAAAATCTAACATCGGAGAAAACAGTGGTATTTACAAAATATTTTGCGACGAATGTCCTGCTGTCTATATTGGACAGACAGAAAGGAATATAAATATTCGTGTTGAAGAACATAAAAATTCAATTTTACAAAACAAAAATACCACTGGCTGCTCTGAACATTGTATAAAATTCAATCACTTCCTGGATTTCAACAAAACCAAATTGTTACATTCAGGTAACAAGGGTAAACGCCTTGACCTTCTTGAAATTCTCGAAATAAGTTCCGCCCATAATAGTCAATTACCTCTTGTAAACGAACAAATTGATTTTCAGGTATCACCTTTGCTTTTGTCTGTTTTGCAAATTACGATGCAATACTCTCCTGTAGTCAGTCTTGATAATGAGTTCATAACTTGAAACATGTCGACTTTTCGTTACTGCTAAATACAGTATCTAAATATTTTTCATATTGTGAAACATAAGCCAAGTGTTTTTATTTTAAAGTTTATACTTTATGCATATTTTTCTTTTCAACTCGTTTGCACCGTGGATGTTGAAGATTTTGAGAATCGGATTTTCTAATCCAAACCATAATTCAATCAGATGAATACTATATATATATATATATATATATATATATATATATATATATATATATATATATATATATATATATTTTATATATATATATATATATATATATATATATATATATATATATATATATATATATATATATATATATATATATCAGTGGCGGCTCGTGAGGTTTTGGTTTGAGGAGGCTACAATAGGTGTTAAAAATACACCATAGGCGAAAATTTTTAGGATTTCAAGGTCAATATAATTTAAAGAAAATCAAAGTAAAACAAGCACCCTAAGCTATTAATTTGTTTTCACTTTCGAGTGTCTACTTGAGACCTACAACTCCTATTTACAATATTCACAAAAATTCTTCTCAGCCAATTAATCAATTCATCTATTCATCCAAATTTTTTTTCTTTTCACATAATAGGTACCTACCTACCTACTTAACGAATTTTTTTAACTGCTGGTGAGAGCAAATGAAAAGTTATTATATATTTTTGAAGATTAGCGGGATTCTGCGATCTTTAACGTTAGCAAAATGATCTATAATATCCTCATAAAATTTTTGTCTTTCGCCAAAAGTTTTACCAATTCCTTTTCAATAGACAACAAACTAATATTCTTCAAACGATCCTGGCTCATAGAATTTCGTCAATAAGTTTCATTTCTCTTAAGAGTGGAACACGAGCGCTCTACGGAAGCCGCTGTCACCGGGAAAGACACAATGAGACATGAGAGTTTATAAACTTGGGGTAATCTTGATTCAAATCATTATCAAAAGATATTTAATAGTCCTCACATGATTTTCATTTTGCCCCAAAATTTCATTGTCATTATGAACAAACACAGTTCACTTTTTATGGCCACCTTTTCAAAAAAAGTGTATTTTTGACATAAATTTTTCCAAAAAGGTTATCTGGAAAATCAGCCGAAAATCCGATGAACAAGTTATTATGGAGTAAGTCCAAGAAATGCAGTTCTTTCAAATCCGAGAACCTTATTTCTATTTGACCCCTAGTAGTATCCAAAATTTCATAAAATATTTGCTTATAGTGAAGCTCCATATCTGCGAATTTCTTTCGTTTTGGGCTAAATTGAGTCGTATCATCAGTAGTTTGAAGTACAGAAAATAGTTTTTTTAAATAAAACTTCTGCACGAAATTCTGAAAATTTTTTCCAAAAGAAACTTGAGCCGATTTCGTGAGTAAATTTACATATGAAAACTTGTGCTGGTAAGATTTGAAAAACTATTTCTGTTTTGGTTCAAAAATTAATTTAAAGATGTTTTAAAAAATATATAAATTCCTTATCTTGTAAGTAAGATATTAATCCGCGTGCTGTATTTAAAGTTACTTTATCGGTGAAAAAAATTCCTCACTTTCAACTAGGCTATAGAATTAAAGCCTCAATCCTAAGCCGGCTCAAACAGAGACATTTTCACTTAGTAAAAAGTAAACACTGCCAACAAAATAATTTATTTTTTTACTGTGATCCGTTTAGGCAAGGATTTTCTCTCATAATTCCGTGTATTAAACGCGGTGTTGTTTTCTGTTACGCTGCACCAAATTGTTTAATCAGGGGTAGGTTTTTTTTTGTTTTTATCAAAACTTTATCCTCCTAACTTAGGGCACTAAAGTTATGGGATAACAAATATTCCACTAAGTCACCATTGAAATTTTTGAAATAAATTTCAGTAATCAAACTCATTTTAAAACAATACGCGTAACGCGAGCTGATTCCGGCGTCCATTATTCAGACAGTACGAATTACGATCATACTACGATTCAATCAACGACTTTACTCGATGTCAGGGAGATTCTATAGTTGTGATTGGTCGACATGGTATAAGACTGGACTTTATCGGTGTTGCCATGTACATGTGTTTTGGTTTTCTATTTCAATGAAGTATTCATTCGGAGTATTTGTTTTTGAGTGGTGTGAGTTTGCTTCTCTGTGGCAGGCATAATAAACGTTGAGAATATACCTTTCTAAGCTTTCCGCAGCGTTGCCACAAATCTTGAAATGAATGAAATGCAGTAAATGTAAATACCTTCTATCTTAATTAATAAATTATATTATATAATGTAGGCTGAAAGGAAGGTAGGTGCATAAAATAATATGATTTTGATTAATATGAATATGCTGAATGCTGACTATTCAATATAATATATATATTAGTGATACACGGAATATTATTGAGGAGGCTTAGCCTCCTTTGACTAGCCGCCCCAGATATATATATATATATATATATATATATATATATATATATATATATATATATATATATATATATATATATATATATATATATATATGTATATATATATATATATATATATATATATATATATATATATATTATATATAAATATATATATATATATATATATATATATATATATATATATATATAATCTCTTGAAATAGTTCACAGGCAACATATATTCGAGATATCCAGTAAATAAAGGATAATACGACATGTAGGTGCGTTTATTGTATAGAACAAGTTATTGTTTCTTACTGTTATTAAGCAGAATATCGTGCTAAAGAAAATGCAAAACTTGTTACAATTATTCAAGAGGCACTGGTGATGAAAGCTAACGGTCAGGGATAATTATAGTAGTACCGTTCTGATAAAGATAGCACGGACTCATGGGAGAAGCTATGTTTGAAGATGATACCTAACTAGTTTCTTATCTATTGATAGGCAGCCATGTAGAGTAATAATCATCAGACCAAAAATATTTTGTTGCCTCTAATTATATAATGTATAAATAAATAAAAAAATATATATATATATATATATATATATATATATATATATAGGTATATATATATATATATATATATAGGTATAATATATATATATATATATATATATTATATATATATATATATATATTATATATATATATAAATATATAAAAAATATTAATATAAGGAACTGATTTACTCACCTCACTAAGAATGGCCCAATTTTCTGTTTCGCTGTGAACATAAAGACGCAAGGCTTGAATGGGACCTAAAGACTCATCAACAACGCCCTGGGCTATTCCGATGTCATCGAATTTTCCTAAAAAAAAATTACATTAACCCTTTAACTGCGGCTTTCGTCAATAGACGACGAGATGAATCTTTCGTGAGGAGCGGGTATCGTCAATGAGCGATTTGAAGAATTATGCGCTGGAACCGCTGTCGCTCATTGGAAACACACGTGTTTCATTCCTCCCTGAAGTATGTGTCAGGGAGGCGGGCAGCTTGAGTTTGGGATTAACTCCTTCAGCCAGATCAGAGGATACACTTGTATGTACAAGTGCATTAAGGATAGGTGAGACGGGATATTTATGGAACATAGGAAGTGTGGGTAGGGTTCAGAGGATTAATACTGGCCCAGCATTCGCCTTATAAGTTTGCAAGCAGTGACTTACATTACCATGAGGAAACCTCTGAGAAAAACTCATGGCAGACCAGTCGGCCCGGGGTTTGAACCCGAGACCTCCCAAATACTAGCCAGCGTACCTAACATACTCGACTAACTAGCTTGGTGTCGCTCATTGATGACTATTCTGTTTATATTCTCAAGATTTGTTGTCCTTATCAATAGACAAGAGACCGAAACTTTCGTAGTTTATTTATTCGAGAATACGTCTAGGAAAAGAGCACATGTTTATGGCAATAAATAACTGTTTTTACCTGTTTTTACTGCCTTTCTTTCAGATTTTTAGGGTTCATCACGTATATATCATAAAATTTCACTTTAGTAGAATCATTCGGTAAATGTAGTTGTATAATTTGAAAGGAGGCTGAGTAGACAGTCTAAAGACATCTTCCTTTGAAAGAACTTGTATTTGACGACCGATTTTGCATATTTTATTTTGTAATAAAACCGACTTTATACTTATCAAAAATGGATTTACCATCAACATCTCGTGGTACTCGCGGCTCAAAGCGGTCTAGAACAGAATTGATTGACATTGATATATATAGTGACGAAGAAGAAATTCTTTCACTCAGTGACTTTGATAGTGTGAGTGATAGTAGTGAAAGAGACAGTGATTCAAATAGTGATAGGGATGAAGAAACTGTTGCTGGAGATTTGCGTTGGCAAAATTGCACTACTTTCAATCCTACCACATATCATTTCGAAGTTGAAGATTCAGGCATATCTGCTCAATTTGAAGTAGACGATGAAGATAACGAGTATGTGTATTTTATGAATTATTTTGATGAAGATTTGATGTCAATAATTGTGACTGAAACTAATAGATACTATGAGAACATTGCCGCAAATGAACCTACCCCAAAGAGAAAACCTTGGGTACCAACTGATATCAATGAAATGTACAGTTTTTTAGCAATAGTTTTATCGATGCCACTTATAAAAAAACATAAAATTTCGGATTATTGGTCAACTGATCCAATTATTGCGAGTAGTTTCATCAGCAAGTATATGACAAGAGATAGGTTCACGCAGCTATTACGCTACATACATTTTGCTGATAACAACTATCCTCCACCCCCTGGTAACAATGATAAATTATGGAAAATGAGAACTATTTTTGAAGAGTGGAATAGAAAATGTGCAACATTTTTCCATCCATTCCAAAAACTGGTCATTAATGAATCCTTGATGATGTTCAAAGGCAGGCTGCACTGTGTTGTGTGATTGTGAAACTGGAATTGTTCTGAATACGTTAGTGTATACTGGATCTGAAGTTGACATTCCTCGAAATGATCCTCTAGGTGTCTAAGGCGCGGTAATAAAGAAACTCATGGCGAACTATGAACAAAAGGGGCATTTGTTGTATACTGATAATTGGTATAATAGCCCCAAACTGGCCATTTATCTGAACCAAAAGTATACAGGTTTATGTGGTACAATGAGGAAAAATAGAAAACACTTTCCAAAATTTGTACATCGTGTGGCACGTGGAACGTGCGAGCGCAAAAAGTGCGGAGATGTTATGGCTCTTAGGTGGAAGGACAAACGTGATGTATTGATGCTATCAACATTTAACCAAGGAATCTTGAAAAATAGCGAGAAAATTGATCACCGAAGTGGTCAAACTATTTTCAAACCAGACTGTGTGATAGATTATACGCAAAACATGCGTATGATAGACAAATGTGATATGCAGTTAGCTACCGTGGAGTGCGTCAGGAAATCAATCAAGTGGTATAAAAAACTATTTTTCCACCTGGTTGATGTTGCTATGCTAAATGCATATAACATGTTTCTGGTGAAAACAGGAAGAGTTTCACTACGACTGAATTTATTCATAAGGAGAGTCGTCGACAAATTTTAGTAAGACATGGAACTCTAACTGCAGTTAGACCAGGCAGACAAAGCATGGAAGTGATTGATCGCCTAACTGCAGTAAATTTCATGGAGAGGCATTCCCCCGCATATGTTCCATCCACTGGAACTAGGCAAAAGGGGCAAAGGATTTGCCATGTATGTTCGAATACTGGTCGTAGTGATAGAAAACGGAAATCTGTTACAACTTGGTGCGCGGAGTGTAAAGTGGGCCTTTGTATAGGCGAATGCTATAAAATCTATCATACTAAAAAAAACTTCTAATTTGTATAATGTGAATATAGTAGTATGTATAAATGTACCTAAATTAGATTTTGACTGAAACTTAGGAAAGAAGTTCCCAAGGAAATGTTTTTTTTTTGAATATACCTATGAAAATATCTATATAAGAGGGTAGTTGATAACTCCGACCATTCTCTCTAATATTATCATTCCCATGTACAGAACTCATCACACATAGATAAATAACAAATATATCACCAATTTCACAACTTTGAAAATTATTTTTTTTTGCGTTCAGACAGACCGACTTGTTAAAATTTAAGCGTAGTTAAAGGGAAAATATTCTGAAGAAATATACTGAAAATGTTCTATAAAAAAATATATGTTTATATCTTCCAACTTCTTAAAATAAACACATTATTTTCAATCGCGAACAGATTCTATTCTGTGGTAATTCCGAAAAAATGTTCAATTATAATATATAATTATAAGTTAATCTGAAAATTGAAATAAGCAAAGAATTATTTTCAATTGAAAATTACCGCAGGACAGGAAATTTCATAGTTTCCAGCTCAGAATAATAATCTCGATTAGTATTTATTCTTGAAAAAATAAATTAATACGATATTGAGTGACGAAATAAACATTTCACCAGACTAGTCCTGTAAAATTGTTCACCAATCTACTAGTTGTCCAATTTCCACTGACAAATTAACTTGTTTCTTTGTCGTAACGAGACGACGATTTTGTGGGTATCAGGTGTCCCGTAGCTTCTTGTGATTCTTCTTGTTTCTCAATTCGAAATCTAAAGACACTGATCTCATAAGGCCCTTACACACAGACGTTGATGTCTTAACACATCAACGTGCATCCAAGAACGTGAAACGAATAACGTTAATGTGGATGCAAAAATACCCACGTTTTAGAATGCATACTTCGGATGAACGCCGCCGCGTTGATGAATTCTGAATCGCTTGAATTTTTGAATGCGCATTCAAATGAACACGTGCATCGCTCAACGTATCGAGGCGATTAATCGATGTTTGCACATTCTTGAAGCAGTGGTTGCGGTTAATCTTTATTTTTATTTTTCTTTTCAAGAGCATAAGTATACGCCACTGTCACAAGAGCTAAACATTCTTCTTCGAACAAAACTATGGTTTTGTTCGAACGTGTGTACGCAGTCTGCTCCCACGTTTTTGGATGCACGTCGATGTATTAATTCATCGACGTCTGTGTAGCCCGCATTTGGATGCACGTCGATGTATTAATTCATCGACGTCCGTGTGTAGCCCGCAATTCAGAATAATAATTCTTCTTCATAATAATTATTCATATTTATTGTTGTTTTTATACGGTACGAAATAAAATGTACGTCGAACGCCCAGTAAACTTTTTCCAGTACTCGTTTTCGAAATAATCACAGTAGCATACGTTCAACAAGTTATAAATAGTTCCTGTCTTTTACCAAGCTAGTTAGTCGAGTATGTTAGGTACGCTGGCTAGTATTTGGGAGGTCTCGGGTTCAAACCCCGGGGCCGACTGGTCTGCCATGAGTTTTTTTCAGAGGTTTCCTCATGGTAATGTAAATCACTACTTGCAAACTTATAAGGCGAATGCTGGGCCAGTATTAATCCTCTGAACCCTACCCACACTTCCTATGTTCCATAAATATCCCGTCTCACCTATCCTTAATGCACTTGTACATACAAGTGTATCCTCTGATCTGGCTGAAGGAGTTAATCCCAAACTCAAGCTGCCCGCCTCCCTGACACATACTTCAGGGAGGAATGAAACACGTGTGTTTCCTTTTTTTTTCGTGGAAAAATAGCAATATTGTAACTAATATTCATAAAACCTGAATATTCGATATCAATTCTTGTTGGAAATATTATGTAGCGATAAACAATAACTGTTCCTTGTCATAAAAAGTCAAATATTCAATTATCAGATACCGTAAAACATACACTTCGCTGAATATAGCCCTGTCAAAATGGATATAAAAATAGTGATCAAATAATAAAAACTCCGACAGAGCTAGAGACTTTGGATAGACCAGAATAAATAAAGTGTCAAAAGTACTCATCGATCCCAATTGTGCTAAAAAAGTTATTCGAATTCAAAGGTTAAAATTTTCGGTTTTTTCAATTTCATTCGAAAACGGAGAGTTTTATCAAAAATATAGCTCAGATGAAAATTGTAGATCAGGAAATTATCTACCAAAAAGGTTTGAACACTTTTTTTTAATAATTCCCATTCCTAAGATATCGCGATTCCAAAAGAAGAAGGTATCAAGCACCTGCTCCAGAGAAAGTTCTTATTACTACAATTGCAAAAAAGGCTGTAGTGCTAAATGTGACTAAAGAAGAATAAGGTTGTTATTATGTTCACCAGCATGTACTTATTGCTAGGGTCAGTCTTGCTTGAATGTTCAATTATTGAATCCAATAGACGAAGATTCATGTGATATCGATGAAGACAATTGATTCATCTTCAATTGAACAACTTATGAACATCGAATAAGAACAAGAAGAAAAAAATCGAAGAAGACATGACTGTTGAAGTCGAATTTGAGCAGTATGAATCAGATTAAAATATTTACAGAAACCAGAGAACTACAGTTTAAATGAACCACCTATATCAATATCAATAATCGCCATGCAGTGAATACAATATTTTCCCATAATACTCCGTCATAATAGATCGTGCAGTAGGCCTACCGGGAAAGCAACGTTAAAAAAAAAACACGCCAAGTACACTACCTCACAGGTGGTGTAGAAATGTATGCATATAATGTAGAATGTAACACCTTCAACTATTTAAATCGCGATATCTTAGGAATAGTGATTTTTGAGAAAAAACTTATTTGTACCACTTTTTTAGATAATTTTATGATACACAATTTTTTTCTAAATTATATTTTCGATAAAACATACCGTTTTCAAGAAAAATCCATATAACCGAAAATTTATGGGATTGATGGGCACATTTAGCAATTTATGATGTACCCAAGGTCATTAGCAAACTTTAGCTATGTCGAAGTTTTTGCAATTTGGAATGTCTATTTTGACCGGGCTTATAATATACAAATGAAAAATAGTAGGGTAGACGAAGGATGATTGTAATAGGGTACGGTTCAAACATCTCGAATATTGCCGAAACTATTTGCAATCCGTTGAAGGGTACAAGGGAAGTAGGAACAGCTTCTTGTATTCAATATTAGTTACTTCACAGAATTGTGAAACTATTAAAATACGAATATATTGTACTTATTATTATTTCTACATCAATTGGCATGGCACATGACGCTGGGTTGATTTGCATTTGATAAAATATCTGCATTACAGTCTAATCCTTATATCTTCTTCTGTGGTAAAATGTGATTCAGAATAACGTTATTCACCTATGACACGATTCTACTGAGGAAACAATCAAGTCAGAATACTGATCCATAAAAATTATGATAACTGGTTGCAACAAATATGCAGACCTCTTTCCATTGTCTACCAAAATTTTTGTTTGTTTTATCTGCTGATAGTTTACTTTGGATTTCAAATTATTTTCGTTTTTAACTCTGTATACATGGTTTGACAAAATTTCAGAGGTTTCGCTCTAAATATCAAAAAAGATGATATGAGGGAGAGCACTTTTCAGAGGAGGACAAATAGAGGACTGGTGGCTATCCAATTGTACAAAAAAAGGACTGTTCGTTAACCAACCGTCCTCCTCAAAAGAGGACAGTTGATTGCCTCAATAAATCGACTAATCACTGTATCACTTTTTCATCTGATTTAGTCATAAGTTTGAAGATAAATATTATGGCTCTCATTTTAAATGCATTAGTCGTTCTTTGTAGCCATACTGACAGATACTTACTAAATAATGGAAAAATTCTAAAAAAGAGATATTAAACTCTGAGTTTTCTAGAAACTTGAGTAAGATACCTAAGGGAATAAAAACTGCTAGCTTGAACGACATTTTGAACAAGTTCAATAAGGAACTACTTCTGAGTTCTACATCATTAAGAAGATCTGAATACTTGAGTTTACTGATTTGTAAATATTCCACGCAATCAAATTATAAGCCTTTATTCTTCTTATTTAATATTTCATCATAATGCATTTAGATAATGAGAAAACAACTCATTTAGCTCAGACAATGTTTAGGTAGAATTCACAAGTAGTTATTGGGCTTGTTCAATAATACAGTTCCGGGTAGCAGTTCGGCAAATTTATTAAGTATTTCACTTAAGTTCCTAGGTGATTGAATATGAATATCACTACCTGTAAATTTCCACCATTATTCAGTCTGACTAAGAAGCAGTAATTTGAAACGTTAGACCTGCATTATAATAAGAATATTTATGAAAATTGTTATCAATAATGTTTCGTTACCTTATTGAGAAAATAAGTCATTCAATTTCATAAATGAGAAATTTCACTACTGGGTTCAAAAATTTTATGTAAGAACACTGATTATGAATTTTTTTGTATAACTACAAAAAATAAACGTCACTGGTTTCCTTATTTCCAGTAAGCAAATCAAAATTATTTTTTCTCCTGATTATGAATTTTCACGAATTTCTGTTTGGTATACAGTTTTAGCCCATATAATGTTTATTCTCTTCTGTGCTCGTATTTACATCAATGGTGACTATTATATTATATTACAAGGCAATACTATAATTTCAACAGGGAAATTTTCTTTCTACCGTCAGTGAATTGAAATGAAAATTGTATAATAACATTTCGAAATTTTCATATATAACTCGATAAATTAAATGGAAAAATTCAGCCGACAAAATCAAATATAATTGCCTCAGTAGTGTACTGAACTCGCAGTGGAAATTAAGGAAATTATGCACACGTGCGGAATAGGACAATCAGTGCATGAAGATTGCTAATAATATTGTCCACTGTCAATAACAGAATAGCTTTGTGAAACTCTAAAAATATATAATTTAACCACATTATTAGAATTATGAATTTTTTCCAAGATAAATCAGAATCATTGCAAACTTCTCCGATTTATTGATATAAAAACCGAAACTTTGCCGCTACCGTTTCAATTTTAAAATGTTCCAGAAGATTTTAAAAAATCAACTATGAACCATGTCCTATTAAAAAACGATAAAATGATAAATGAACTGTATCCAAATATTTTGTCGATTCCGCTATCTCGATGACAAATTAGAAACAGACGTTCACATCATGGTGCTGAATGCTATATGAGTTCCAACATTTTCATCTAAGTACTTCAAATTGAAGTACAAATCTTTCAGTAGACACCAGTACCCTTGTATCGCAGAAACTGTTTTTGTTGTTTTTGCACGATTTTGAAGACATAACAAAATGATCGCATGTTAGCAAATTACGTTATAAATCATCATTGCATATCCGTTTATTTGACGAACCTTTCACTATCTTTTTCGATTGGTCTCAGCACGTGATACAATTTTCGAATCCTGTTCAGTATATTTTCCATATTACTAAAGTGTTCTTACAATAAGAATGTGTTTTTCATTTATATTTATGTGGTAGAGTTGGAGATTGTAGTGCGATATTTTATTTGTTACTCCTCTTGATTCACACCACTTATCTGCACAGAAAATCTTATGTTTTTACACATGCGCTTTAGATAATTATTTTTCTCAACTCTCCTCGAATCATCAATTTTGTGTATATTTATCAAAATTCGAAATTTGAATTACTTAGTCACCTAATGTAGATCTATTTCAAAGAAGATTTATGAAAAATGTCCGTTAAAGGGTTCAAGAAATTGAGAGAAATCACACAATCATTTCTAGTATATTCTAAATCTTGAAGAAAAAAAACCTATAAAATTTAAAGTTAATGAATTTCACATAAACAGATTCATTGATAAGAGAGTGTTTCAAGGATTCAACAGACAGAAAATGAAAACTTTGAAAAGTAACAGTCGACACCAATAAAACTTATTTCGACTACGTCTCCAGTCGATTTATTATTCGAAATTAATAGAAACTTTTGGTATTATACAATTTTTTCACAATTTACACAGGCATCAATATATCAAAGTCTATACTACCCATTGCTTGAAATATTTAGGACATATAATGAAAAATCATTCATTCGAGAATTTCAAGCGTTTTCTTCATGTTACCAACGAAAAGAGCAGCTGCAGGTCGAAATAATTCGATTATGGCCATCTTTTTCATGATATTATGTCTATGAAACTACAAACTTCATGGTCGTTCGAACAGGAAATGAAAAACCAACGCTGCCAGGAGATCTATTCTCATCGTGCTTTACAATTCTTTATCGATAGGTTCATCCATATTATTTGGTGAAACCAAAATGAAATATTTCAACTGGTTCTTTCACAACATTTGATTCAGATGTTTCTGTTATTGAAATACTATAATACATATTCGTTTTTATTCATTCCAGAATTTCAAATAGATGGATATGGATATGGAAGACGCTGATGCTTCCAGCTATGCATAGAGATCAGTAATATTCGATTAAAGGAGTATAAGAATCAATATATATATATATATATATATATATATATATATATATATATATATATATATATATATATATATATATATATATATATATTTAAAGTAGGCAATTGAGAGTTCGGAACTTTGAATAGGTCGCTGTTGCGTAAATATCAATAGAAAAACGGCTTTATAGGATTTTCTACTTTTGTTTAGACATTATAGTTATTATTACTATAATTTGGAACTTAAAAGTTTCGGTACTTCTGGAGCGGGACTGTTACTATCTAAAATAACTTTGAAGTCGCCAAAAGTTTAAAGTTATTTTCGCTAGTCCCAGTAATTTTGTCTTGATAGGTACTCGTGTATCACTTCGATGTTTTTATAACTCTATGGTAGCGTTAAAAGTAACTATGACGTTGTGCTACTTCTGAAATTCCTTAAAAGTTATGGAACTATGTAGTAATAGTTTAGGTTAAATTAACTGTCTCGCTAGTCACGAAAACTAATTCACAGTAATTTTTACTTTCCAGTCTTTCTTGAAATTACCACAAAGTTACAATTACTTGAAAAAACTTTAAAGAAACGGTCACCTTATAGGGACTTCTTCCTGTTGGAATAATCTGTTGTTTTGTGGTATGGAAACGTCAGCTGTGGGAAAAAAGAAAATTTATGAATCAGCTCTAAGGCTCTTTCTTTCGCTGTACTTCAAATAAAGGGACCGAAACAATACTCTGTCTTTCTCTCACTTATGTAGAACAACCGTGAAATATATGAGAGGCTTTTTCTGTGTGGTCACCATTTTAAACACCGACATTGTTTCTTTTCATTTATCACATGTAAATCTACTTACAGTTCGAAACACATGCAGCACGCAGTAAACGCTATAATGTACTTATTAATTATAGGTTAAAGTTCCAATAGGAACTATATCGTGGCTTCTGGAACTTTGAGGTTTTTTGTAGTTATCGCGACTATATACTTTGAAATATCTACAACAAATATTGTACTTAATGGTAATAATGACTTTAAAGTGATAAAGCTTTAGTGACCGCTACTTATAGTGAAGTGGCAAATTCTTCAAACACATTGTGACGTGAATATTACTCTGAAGTCATTTCTGTAATATGCGCCATATTTACTGACAAAATATAGAACGCCATTAAATTTATTCCAGTTTCCTTACAGTAGTACGATTATGGAATGGTCAAAAAATGAGAAAAAAATATAAACTGAAGCGAAACTGAATATACATATTATATATATATACTATAATATATATATATATATATATATATATATAATATATATATATATTTATATATATATATATATATATATATATATATATATACTATATATATATATATATATATAAAAACTTGGTTCTCGGAATGAACCGTGGTAAAAGATTTGAAAAATCTCGACGTTTTGGCTCCTTTTTCGCGAAAGCCATCTTCAGGAGAATTAAAAGGAAAATAATTCAGATACGTGGCCTCAATCTGCCTACTCCACGAATCGAAGTAGGAGGAATCGGAAACAATACGATTGCGTGGTTACAACCTGCCTACTTCAAACTTCAAATCTTTTACGCGGTTCATTCAGAGATCCAAGTTTTTCAAATACTTCCGAAATATATATATATATATATATATATATATATATATATATATATATATATATATATATATAATATATATATATATATATATATATATATATATGAGCTCGAAGATCAATTACACACTTATTCTAATATATTATTCCTATTTGACTTAGCAGAATTTTGTTTCTGTTTTATTTTCGTCATATAATGACAGTAAATATCATCTAAGAGTAACAGGAAAATCTAACATTTTTCACAGATCGGTCGTACATTGGGGTGACTAGCCAGAAAGTATATTCTGAAATGCTGTGATATTAAATTTATGTTCATATTATAATCTACGATATGAAATTTAATACAAGTCTGAATAGGAGTTCTTCGTCATATCGCTTAACTAAAATGCATTTCATTTAATTTCTGATTTATCTAAATAGGCAATGAAGAATTGAATTAGGTAGACTTTCAGGAAGATGTTCTTACATCTTGGGTTCTAATTAAATGATTCTCTGCCATGATATAGATATAATCTATGAGATGAACTTACCAAATATGTATTAGGTAGGTACTGTGTAGCTTTTACTGTTTTAAGCAGGTATAGGAATAATTTGCATTATAGTAATATAACTAGTCAAATTAATAGATTAAAGTTGTAAAAAACTTTTCAATTGTGATGGCGTCCTGGGCTTTTTACATAATTCATCGCATTAAACTGGCAAGTATATTATTTCAAGGAACATCCTTCATATTCATATTTACTTATGAAAATCGTATTAGAATTTACCGTAATTGTCATGTGTGAGTTCCAAATATTGTTTTACGGTAAAGGAAGAATGTGTTGATATTCTATCAACATATATTGGGGATTTTTGAAGTACTTACTTATCGTATTTCTCCCCATATACCGTGAATCAATGAAAAAAATTGTAATTAACTCGTCAAATTGATCATCAAAAATGCAGGATATACCTATGAATTATAACACTATAACTAGGGGATTAATAATTCATATCGGAATATTTGCATTTATATTGAGCTGCGATAATGTTGAATTAATTCTAGTGTATAAATAGGACAGGGCGCTGTGGCATCAAATTTTGTAATAGTATATTACATACCGAGCGGGGAAGTAATCTATTACAGCCGAACGGCAAGGTAGCATACCGAGGTGCGCAGCACCGAGGTGTGCTACATACGTGGAGCTGGAATGATTTTCCCCGAGATTTGTATAATATTTTACTCACAATCTATTACATTAATAATCAAGTTCTGATAATAATTATTACTTGTTGAATGGAATTGGCATTCACTTGGTGAAAGTTCATATTCATAACTTCATAAAGAAATAAAAAAACTAACTTTTCACAGGTTGAAATAAAAATCTATTGAGTAAACGCGTGTCATAACATTGACGTACGAGATGAAGTCAATGTTATGACGAAACGTGTTTACTCAATAAATTTTTATTTCAACCTGTGAAAAGTTAGTTTTTTTATTTCTTTATAAAGTTATTATTACTTGTATTAATGAGGCAACATAAAAAGTTAGTTGATTCAACCATAGATTCGATCTGACAGTTGGGTCATAATTCACAATTTAATTTTTGACAATATTAATGAAAAATGTCCGACTGCGAATTTGAATACACACCACCAGAACTTCGAGTAGTCGCAGAACCAGCATCCGAAGGCCTTATTCCTGTGAAAAGCAGAGTGAATACGTACGAAACGTATATTAACTGGTGCGTGGCTAAAGGTGCACACCTCTGAGACTGTGTTTCTTGCCTATTTCGGTGAATTGAGTAATCAGAATAAAGCCAGTACATTATGGTCACGGTACTCGATGCTACGAACACTACTGAATATTAGGCATAATGTTGACATAAGTAATAATGCAAAATTGCGAGCATACTTGGAAAGGCAGAATGTGGGATACAAAGCTAAAAAGTCAAGTGTTCTTTTCGAAGTAAACATCGATAAATTTCTAAACAATGCTCCTATAGAATATCTCCCTCAAAAGGTAACATTTTGATTTCTTTAGTGCATATTAAAAATGTTAAAGTACAAATTTCTTTCAGGTTGTTTTGATTATTGGCATTTTCGGAGCTTGCAGGTGTGATGAACTTCTAAAAATGAAAATAAATGATTTGGAAATTTTAGAACATCGGATTATAATAACGATTCCTATAACCAAAACCTATTCCTCGCCTACATTTGTGATTACAAAACCGGAATGGATGAAAGTAGTGAAAAAATACTGTGATATGCGCAACAACATCAACTGTGGAAGGTTGT
This sequence comes from Cynegetis impunctata, assembly GCA_030704885.1. Taxonomy (NCBI): domain Eukaryota; kingdom Metazoa; phylum Arthropoda; class Insecta; order Coleoptera; family Coccinellidae; genus Cynegetis; species Cynegetis impunctata. The sequence goes on along the minus strand of JARQZK010003685.1, from coordinate 18,018 downwards.
TCTTACACATGAGGTTTGGCAAAGTTACACGACAGCCTTTTGGGCATAATTCTATCGGAAGTTTCCCAAAAGAATTGCAACCTTTTTAAAACTAGAAAATGTTAATTGGTTCACAGGACATTTTTTCAGACGAACTTCAGCGACATTATTAGCAAATACAGGTGGAGACATTCTACAGTGTAAGAGATTAGGAGGGTGGAAATCTAGTACCGTGGCTGAAGGTTATGTGGAGAATTCTTGAACAAGTGAAAATAGCTAATATGTTGTCTCATGCTAAAAATCCTAGAACGTCGGCATCATCATCGAATTCTGAAACTCATAACTTTAAGCAACAAGGTCTTGCTTTAACGGTCAATAGCAATCATAATTCGAATGTAGCTATTAATATTTATAATTCCAAATAGTTTTTTTCTTTTTATATCATATGAATATCGAGTTAATTCTATGCTAGTAGGTAAAGTGACACAAGCTAGCCGGTGAAGTGATATTTGCTAGCCGGGAAAGTGAGATTTGCTAGCCGGGAAAGTATGAAGTATGTAATGAAGCGCTTCCCGACTGTTCTGAAGGTTAGAAGACCATCGATTATTGATTGATTGTGAGTAAAGATACATTTCCATACTGATAATTTATATTTATATTGAGGATCGATAATTATCGAGTACACTAAACTATTAAATGATTCTCATTTTCCAATAAATATTCTTCTATCCTGAATTTATTCACTTAAATAGAATTATATTGATACTAAGGTTCGGGTATATTCGACCTCGAATATATGACAAGAAAGTTGCAAGAACAGTATATAGAATGCGCCCTTAGCATAAACATCAGCAAGACAAAATATATGTGCATTGGTGGACCAAACGAAGATCTAACCTTAGAAAATGAAATAAATTTTCAATAAATGCAGTAAATATAAATATCTTAGAATGGTACTCACGAATGATGGCAGAGATAAAGCACACATACAAAGCCGGATCACTCAGGCGAGAAAAGTAATTTGAGAGCTAAATGGCATCTTTTGGTCGAAAAATATATCCAGAGAGCGGAAAAAAATGATATATAACTCTATGGTAAAGAGCACATTGGTATGCTTGTAAGATATAAATGGAACCTGAGTGGTATGCAAGCGTAAAGTCAACGCTGTGGAGATGGACGCACTTCGAAGATCTGCGCGAATTTCTCGGTTGGAGGTGCGCACATATTAATGTGGAAGTCAGATCCATGATGAAGGTGAAAGACGAAGAGATAGTACACGAATAAATAGTACGGACATAGCTTACCTGGTATGGTCACGTCAAACGAATGAAAGAAGACTCCCTAAAATATTATTAAACTGGACCTGCTTGGGCAGACGAAGGAGAGGAAGACCAAGAGCTACATGGATGACGGCGATTAAGAAGTCCATAAGCGGGAGAAACCTCGGAGATTAGGCATGGATGGATAGAAGATGATGGAGAAGGGATATCGGAAGACGGGGACAGACGTTTTGATACCGATCGAAATAATAATAGGTTCGAGTATAATTTATGTGACAAAACTACACATTCAATGAAGTTTGACTTCCTATTGAAATTGTTCTTCCATAAAAATTTTGTTAACAGTATACAGGGAGCTTATAAAATTCTGGTTATTCAAAAAAAAGTTTCAATTAATACGCATCGAAGATAACATGTGAAGAATAACAATAAGTTTCTAAATTGTTTATATGATTTTCAACTTTACGTGATTGTTACTTCGGAGGGAATATATATATATATATATATATATATATATATTTATAAATATATATATATATATATATATATATTATATATATATATATATATATATATATATATATATATATTATATATATATATATATATATATATATATATATATATATATATATATATATATATATATATATATATATATATATTTATATTTATATATATATATTTATATATATATTTTTTAATATTTATATATTTTTATATATATTATATATATATATATATATATATATATATATATATATATATATATATATATATATATATATATATATATATATATATATATATATAGCAAGCAAAACGTGTACTCTTATAACACTATATTTCCGATATTTCGACAATGATTATTGTCATCTTCGGGGAAGCTACAACATAAGCACAAAAGAAAATCAATCTTTGAGAATGATTGCACTACAGTGAGTTCGGTTTCTACATAGAAAATAAAAGATACTTTATATAGATCTTCATTTCGAGAATATTGACGGTTTTCGAGATTTTTGGCATTTTTGGTTTTTTTCCCAATATTGGTCACTCAGAATATTTGAAATTATAAAGTTGTGCCAAGTTCAATTGAAATAAATTTTGCCAAATATTCTACATTGGTAACTTTCTCAAACGATATATCTGAAATCGACCTGCGATATACAGGGTATGAAAAACCGCTTGCCATATATTGAAAATGAAAATTTGCAGAATCTTCCTTATTTCGAATGGAACACCCTGTATATTATTGATCCATGAGAAGCGCCAGCAAACGCTCTACAAATTTCATCACGTATTCCCTATGGTCAAGTTTGATAGTTTTTCTTAAAACGGCTCTTTTTTTCGAAAAATGGCAAGTATTCATATTTCTTCGCTATGATCTCAATGAACGACTTCTTTCAAGTATCACCTGTTGGTAGATAAACAAGTTGTGAATCACCCACAAAATGTACATTATTGAATATTTGAAATAATTTCAATAATCTCGAAATTTGTGCCATATTCTTTCGATCTAAAGCAACCTTTCAGGGATAAAAATATTTATTGGTAATCAAGTAGTCTGGCAAATGACAGATCAAAATATTTGCCTTCAAATAAGTATTGAAATCTTTAGTAATTCGTGAAGTTGAACTTTCGATATAATTTCATGAGAATGTTGTTATCAAAAAGTGATTAGGTGAATCAGACAGGAATTGTTTATTGGTAAGTAGAATTTATTCTCAACGGAATTCAAATAGGAGGCATGGATGTAGCAATTATTCTAAACATGAGCGCATCAAGCCGGCTACTAATGAAAATAATGAATTGCAAGATACATTTATATCATGAAAAAAATATTTGTTTGGACAACTTGTAATGTACATAATTGAAACAAGATATCTTTCGTATATTCTTATCAGTCGTCAAATGAATTTCGCTTTGAAGAAGTCGTTCATTGAGATCATATTGAAGAAATATGAATACTTGCCATTTTTCGAAAAAAAGAGCCGTTTTAAGAAAAACTAGTGAACTTAACCATAGGGAATACTGTATGCCATTTGTAGAGCCTTTGCTGGCGCTTCTTATGAATCGAAAATATACAGAGTGTTCCATTTAAAATAAGGAAGATTCTGCAAATTTTCATTTACAATATATGGCAAGCGGTTTTTCATACCCTGTATATCGTAGGTCGATTTCAGATATATCGTTTGAGAGAGTTACCAATGTAGAATATTTGATGAAAAATTCATTTCAATTGGACTTGGCACAACTTTATAATTTCAAATATTCTGAGTGACTAATATTGGGAAATAAAACCAAAAATGCCAAAAATCTCGGAAACCGTAAATATTTTCGAAATGAAGATTTTTATGAAGTATCTTTTATCTTCTATGTAGAAACCGAAAAAGTCATAAAAAATATAGGTTGCCATTTGAAAAAACAGAGTTGGTATCCGCCCAGAAAAAATTGAACACCCTGTGTGACCGACAATATTTTCATTTAGTCGAGCTCAAGCAATAAAGTGATATTATAGAAATATAGATTCCTATCTGTTTCCTAAATAGAGATATGGAACACCGCACCACTGTTGCAGGACCCTGTATATATATTTTTTATATTATTATCTCTTGAAAATATATACATATATTACATATTAATTAAAGTGTAATTGCTAAGTTAACTCGATTTTGATAGATGTGTCAAGATTTCTTGAGTATGTACAATAAATCTGTATATTCACTGAAAAAAAATTTATTTCAATATTTCATTTGTTTCAATATGTCAAATTCAAATTCTCCATTGCACATATTCCCGATTGCAATGAATATAAGAAATCTCATCAACAAATACTTGCTTTTTCGAATTCTATCATTTTTCAGAATCTCCATCAAATCTTTGATGATGTATATAATTCAACCTTCAAAGTGGCATTATGGAAAACACTCTATGCTTACATTTTTCCGATGTATTCATTTTCGTTACGTATGCTCATCTCGTATTTCCACAATATCAGAGAAATAAAAATATCTATCACACATATTTCATAATATGAAAAGTTCATCATGAATTGGGATAATTACCGTAAAAAATAAAAAATTATTTTGAAAAATATTACCAAATCTTACACTGACTTGTTTTTTCATATAAAGAATGGTTAGGTAACTAAATTATAAACAAAAAATTTTTTATCGACCCTTTTATTGAATTTATAAAAGAAAAGTTTATCGGGAGAGGGGTCAGATACCAAGATTTATATCCTTAGTCTTTATTCCTCGATATTTCGTCGGTTTTTTGTGGACTTTTTCAAGAGATCTATAAAGGAAAATCAAAAAATTACAAAACTGGAACGGTGAACAGTTACAAAATACTTACAGACATGGAATGTGGTCAAGATTTAAAATTGAGTAACATTATAAATAATAACAACACGAACTACAAAGAGAAACATTCAGCTAGCATAATATAAGAGACAGTGTGAAATGAACAGAAAACAAACAAACATGTGGTCTACATATTAACCATTGAGACGGTGCAATATATTACAGTAAATACTACTTATATTATCTGTGTCGGTCCTGAAATTGATGGCGTTTTTATTAGCGCGAATGTGATACATTACTAAGAACAAACGACATCTATCTTTCACTTCACGTTCTAAGATCTTCACCCTGTTCCACTCAAAACTGTGCCCAGTGTCGCAATGCTTGGTTGCTGCGCATGATAACTTTTTAATGCGTACATCACTACGATGTTGAGTTACTCGATTTTTCAACCATTGTTTGGTCTGACCAATGTATACCCCAGAGCAATCTATACAAGGTATTTTGTAGACAACACTGCTGTTGAGTTGAACTGGTGTTGCATCTTTTATTCAAATCGCAAACCAACACTATATTGGAAACATTCAACTCGTTCAATAACCATTTGCGTTTCACGGTTGAGGTAGAGATCAATAGAAAAATACCCTTTCTTGACACATTAGTAATAAGATCAGATAATGACATGATCACTTTAAACTGGTATCAGAAACCGACATCTTCAGGAAGATTTCTTAATTTTCATTCCAACCACCCTACTAGCCAAAAATTCAACATGGTTACGGCGATGAAAAATAGAATTTTGAAAATTTGTGATGAAACGTTCCATCGAGAAAGTATGAATAAGCTGCTTCTCATTTTTCGTAACAATGGATACCCAAGACATGTTCTTCATAAACTTATTTACAACCCTCAATTTTATGATGGTCTCACTGAAGATACTACTGTTGAATTTAATTACAAGAAAATTCCATATATACAAGGACTAACTAACTCAGTAGTTTCCATTTTTGGAAAATATTGCAATATTAAATTGGCTAAGTACAACCCTGTGAAGATTTCCGATGTATTCTCCAGAATAAAAGATGCAACACCAGTTCAACTCAACAGCAGTGTTGTCTACAAAATACCTTGTATAGATTGCTCTGGGGTATACATTGGTCAGACCAAACAATGGTTGAAAAATCGAGTAACTCAACATCGTAGTGATGTACGCATTAAAAAGTTATCATGCGCAGCAACCAAGCATTGCGTAGACACTGTGCACAGTTTTGAGTGGAACAGGGTGAAGATCTTAGAACGTGAAGAAAACTATAGATGTCGTTTGTTCTTAGAAATGTATCACATTCGCGCTAATAAAAATGGCATCAATTTCAGGACCGACACAGATAATATAAGTAGTATTTACTGTAATATATTGCACCGTCTCAATGGTTAATATGTAGACCACATGTTTGTTTGTTTTCTGTTCATTTCACACTGTCTCTTATATTATGCTAGCTGAATGTTTCTCTTTGTAGTTCGTGTTGTTATTATTTATAATGTTACTTAATTTTAAATCTTGACCACATTCCATGTCTGTAAGTATTTTGTAACTGTTCACCGTTCCAGTTTTGTAATTTTTTGATTTTCTTTTATAGATCTCTTGAAAAAGTCCAAAAAAAACGGACGAAATATCGAGGAATAAAGACTAAGGATATAAATCTTGGTATCTGACCCCTCTCCCGATAAACTTTTCTTTTATATATATATATATATATATATATATATATATCTATATATATATATATATATATATATATATATATATATATATATATATATATATATATATATATATATATATATATATATATATATATATATATATATATATATATATATATATATATATATATATATATATATATATATATATATATATATATATATATATATATATATATATATATATATAACTTTTTGATAATTATTAGCAATAACAGGCTTGGTGAATCTCAAAAAAACTCGATTTTATTAAAAAGTTGACGTTTTGCCACGATATTTGTGGCTTTTTCAAAACTTTTGAAATGTAGTGGCGGAATGTCAACTTTTTAATGAAATTGAGTTTTTTTGAAATTCACCAAGCCTGTTATTGCTAATAATTATCAAAAAGTTAAAAATACTTCACAGGCAACAACAATTCAAATATATATATATATATATATATATATATATATATATATATATATATATATATATATATATATATATATATATATACAAAGCAATTGTTTTGGTCGACCATACAATGAATGAAAATGAATATGAATATTCAGACTGTGGATAAATGAAACTTTTTGTTTTGAACAAAGTAATCAACTTCACTTCGTCGTAGGTTTTTGATTTCATCAGGAATATAAGATCTAAAAGTCACAAGAAACAATATAACATTCACTGCATTCAACATGAGAGTACTGTCACAGCTGCAGACAAGTTATGTGCCGTGAATGTTTTTCAGTTTCCTGTTACTTTTAGAACTTATACTCCTGAAGAAGTCATGAAGTTTTGACGAAATATGCAGTTTGTCCGAAAATAAACGGTCTTCTACACTGACATCCCTCAAATCTTGATATGTAAGTGTTTATATATATATATATATATATATATATATATATATATATATATATATATATATATATATATATATATATATATATATACCTATATATATATATATATATATATATATATATAATAAAATATATATATAAATATATATATATAATATATATATATATATATATATATATATATATATATATATATATATATATATATATATATATTCACGATACGTAAAATACTCTCTCCTATAACAGTCCTTATTGCTCAAATAAATACTATACACATAATTGAGATTCACGAATTACTTGATGCTGGCCAAAGTGTAAGGCACAATATAAGAGAATCACTTCTGAACCATGTGAACCGACCGTTATACACATTCTTCTTTGTAGACGTGCGTACCTAATGAGTTTTACCTACTTCATGCAGTTTTATAAAATTAAAAAAAAAGTTTGAATTCAGTACCACCCAGTTTTTCAAAAAGATATACCTCAAAGTAATAAATTCAGTATCTTTTTTTGAAGATGTTATGTTCTTAGTGGGCATTGATTTCACAAAAATAATGGGGAACAATTGTCAATCAAGTAAAACTGATACAAACTAACTGAAATATTGAGCTTCAAAACTATGATCATATGCGATGTTCTTGAGTGCTAATTTGCTGATTATAATGAACATCCAGATACGTGATACATCTCCCAAAATGTGACGTCATGTTTTCAAACATATAATCATTCAATGAATATCTCGATATTTTTCGATATATTTCCCTCGAGAATTTGAAAATGGAAAATTTTATAGATTAATGAACAATTCAGGCAGCATTAATTATACAAAATTTACAATAAATCAAGTAATGGCAAGAATATTTCTAATCAAGAAGTTAGAAAATATATTACTCAATTTAAAGTTCAATGTCACGCTTTATCGGACGACAGATTGAGAAAGATACAATTCTTTCATCCCTATTGAATTTTCCACCCATATTTTACCGGCAATTTGTGAACAAGCTAGTGGAAAATTAAAGTCGAGTCAAGTTTTCCAGAAGTTGTTTTAAAACTCCCCCAAGTTATGTCGTCTATTATTATTAGATGTCCTTTCTATTCTATAAATATTTTATACTGCTCGCTCCACATTTTTCGAAGTTATATTTTTACTGCGTCAAGCGGAAACTTTAATGAGTGTGAACTTTTAGCATTTTCTCTATTTCCATTGATTTAATCATCAACAATAGAATAACACTTAAATAATGATTTCGTTTCAACTAAAATGTCATAAAATATTTAAAAATAGCAAGAAATGACATTTATTGAAAAATACACCATATCTGTTCTAAAGACGTAATTCCTTTTCTTCGAATTATTATATTGAATATATTGGTAAAGATATCCAATAGTTGAAAATTAATGATATGAACCGGTCACCTTAAAGTCGCAACCATTCAATAAATAATGATAAAATTTTACGGTAGAATTGTCAAATTCTATATGATTGTCTGAATTTATGTGTTATTTTCTACAGTTTGCTAGTAGTTGTTCGAAAACTAATAAGTTTATGTCATCTATGATTTTCAGATATACGTTCTGTAAGTATTTTATGTTTCTTCCCTCCATTTCGTTCATGAAAACAATTCAATAATACCATAATAATGATAATAACCGTCCAAATGAAAAAACCAGAAAACATCTAGGACAAGATTCTTGATGAAATTCTCAGAATTATTTGTATGTTATTTTCTACAGTTTCCCAGACGATAATTTGAGGAACCTCATTCATGTAGGATTTATGATTCTGGGTTGAGGAAAATATAGAAAAAAATCTCTCACTACTTCGGTGGATTTCTCATTAATATCTATTGTTTATCAATTTTATTCTGAATAAACGAAGGTTTTTTTTTTGTTAAATGACTCGAACTTGAACTATAGTGAACTTTTTTAATTTTAATTTCAACAATTATGATTGATAATTCCTGATAACTAATTATTGAAAATTATTTTTCAAGAATTTTAATTGACATAAGAAATTCATTAAGTCGATTTCTACTATAAAAAAGTTGATTGTTATTAAACATTAAGAAAATTAAATCTACCAGGTACACTATCGAAATTATGCCATAGCTATAAATACATTTAGCGGACCGGTTTCAGGCATACCTGCTTGTTTTATAATAAACTGACTTAAATTCAAACAAATATAGACATACAGATCTACTCAAGTGGGCTGAGGAGGATTACCTACCGAATATTCTGTATAGGGGCGACGTGTAGGCTGGTATGTCGGTTTGATGATCGATTGACATCCGATGATACTTTTCAAATTTTTAATCTTTGATTCAATTTATATTTTCATTAGTCCGGAGTTTCTGAATTGATTTATACGAAGCGCGAAAAGATATAAAGAACATTTGAAATCGTCTTTCAGTCCAAAAACACTAGTATAAAAAACTCTCGGCATAAATAGAAACCACCAATTCTACAAAACTGTGAGGGTTCCACATTCTTTATATCTGGTAAAATTTATCGAAATAAAATTACCAACAAAATTTAGAAATTCATAAAGCATTTTATGAGTCTTATTAAAACCCACCATTCTTTGCAGCCCTTTCGTATACGAATGTTTCTTATCATAAATTATATTGCGATACGTAGAAGAATGGAAAATGCTTTGTGAATTATAGGGTTATATACTCCATATAATGCTGGGAATTGGATAATGACGGCCCAGAACCGAGAGACATGGAGGAACCTAGAGGAGGCCTATGTCCAGCAGTGGACAGTGACAGCTACACGATGATGATGATGATGATACTCCATATTATTAATAAATTATTTAGAATAAGTAGTAAATTCAAAGCTAAATAAAATATGACGTTTTTGGTTATTCCTTATTAAACTGTTAAGAAATAGAAATTTATCCAACGAAGGTGAAAACTCACATAGAAGAATGAAATTCATGCATTACGTATGAATAGTTTTCATTTATCCCGAATTCCAGAGACATATATTCATGATACAATTACACATAAAAAATGGTGCCGCTGTAAGCCGTATTATGAAATTTTAATGACCTTCTCCTTTTGTAAACAGTAAAAATTCGCTACATGGTATTCGGAAGATAAGTTGAAACTTCAACCGTTATATTCAGCAAGTTTCATAGAAACGGATTCATTAATTTTAAAAATGTTCGAGGCTCTGGGGTAGCTGGCAAATTTCGTTGCAAATTTCAGGGCTTATTTAGACGCATGCATTCGTGCCTTGTTTGTTATATGAAATAGGACTTTGCGGAAAATTTATAATGGAATAACAGAAAGGCAGGAAAGTAATGTTCACATACGTTTGGAAATTTCTCATAAAATGAGTCCTATTAGGCAAAATCTGTTCTACAGACTCTAAAAAGCTTGATTTCGAAATATTTTGTTTCAGTATTGTGTATTTCCACCTCTATTTCCAACGACTTCTCTCAAACGTATGCCATTCTTCAAGTCAGGACTATGCGCTATTGAATATTACTCTCGTGCACGGTCTAGCATTATCGCCTATAGAAAAATGTGGCGCATATGTAAGGTACGAAGGGTGCTACATGTTCTTCCAGAATCTTCTGGATGTATCTTACATCGTTGAAATCTCTTCTTCGGGTCACTACAAGATCCGTTAATGCTTCGAAAGAAATGCCACCCAAAAGCGCTATTGACCTCAAAAAGCCATTTGAGGGACCTCTTAGTCGTATATTTCTCCTGACTTTTCCAAGATAAAAGCAGATTAGACAGAAGATTTCAACCGTCCAAATACTAATTTATGTTACCAAGCCTACATTGATTCTGGGCTATGATTAAGAGAGGGCCAGTTACAGAGTGTCTTCTCTCACTCAATTCATATTTCGAGCAACCACAAGTTGATTTTTTATCTCGTTTCGGACAAGGATACCCTTTTCTTCAATCTAGGGTTTTATGCTATCTTAGGATGCAATGGTATGTACTCACGTCAAACTTCAGCTGAATTTAATTTGTGGTCATTGTTATTTGAAACTACAAATGTTCTGTGTAATTTGGGTTTTCAATCAGCAATTTCAACAATTATATAAGAATCTTTCATCAATAAAAATTTTTCATCCGCAGCATCAAATATTTAGTTATCTCTTTTCTCGTGAAAATGTTGTTAGCCTTTGTTGGCTTATAGCTTTCACTTCTTCTTTTAAGAATACCTTTACTCAGGGATAATAACTTGTATGTATTTTCGTGTTTTCCGCTGACTCCAAACATCGGCAGAAATATCAAATGTATCACTGAAAACACTTTTTCCTTCTACCCCTACAGAAAGTACTCATTTTCCTCCCTCACACCAGGAAAGAAAGTTATACTTCTCTCTCTAGGGAGGAAAAGTACTTTTCCTCCCTCTCTTTTTGAATATGTAGGATGCCGTAGCTGACTGACATACTTTTCCTCCCTCTCACTTTGAATAGGTATGTAGGATGTTGTAGCTGACTGACAGTGACATTAAACATAAATTCGTTATTTGTGCTGTAAATGAAGTTTCAAAATAGGTTCAATTTAGGGTAGAAGGAAAAAGCATATGCATTACACGGGAGTAAAGTGCCTTTTCCTCTCTTGGATAACATACATCCTACTAGAAGAAAAGTGGCACTTTCCTCCCTGATTGAAGCTATATTTATTAAATATACTAAAATTATACGATAACGGTTTTACAGTAATGACGACTTCAATAACGGAAGTTGTTACTATGTTGACTACCCAATATTTGTTCTAATTTCCCCTGCCTGCATGTATGCGATTGACTGAAATAATTTAACTCAATGTGACTGTAACTGCCAAAATAATGGAAATTAACTATTGAATTTAAAAGAAGAAAAATTAAGTATACTCCAATGAAAAGGCTTTTTTTTGCAATTCTGAAGTTTCATAACCAGCCGTAGGCAAAAGAAAATCGCTTTATATTCTTGTATGAAAAACTATTTCAGAAATGTATAGGTTGTGGGCTCATTTTGACAATCTGTGTGAATGATGAATGATGAATATATATATATATATATATATATATATATATATATATATATATATATATATATATACATATATATATATATATATATATATATATATATATATATATATATATACATATATATATATATATAAAACAAAATTTTTTTGAATTAAATCAATATTCAATTCCATAAATTGAAACAATGTATATTCAGATTTCCAATTCAACTCACCAACTATAATGAAACGGTCGATTGTCACGTTGAGGTTAGCACCATATTGACTGCTCTCTACTGGAAGTACTTCAACAGTTGTGTTATAGAATTTATCGGCGGGATGTTCAGCATTTCCACTTCTGAAGAAATATCTGAAAACAAAAAATCCAAAATTAAACTGTTTTAACAAGTTAAGCTCGATTATTGAGGTGAAGTTCATGATTGGTATATATACAATAAACTATTCAATATATTTTCAACACTTAAATTAAAGTGTATTATACAAATCAACTGTTCCACTCCAGAATTAAGTTTTTCATGGAGTTCCAATCATTGACGAAAACAGTTATTCTGTGCATCAACTCTTTGTATAAAAAAAAGTTCTATGGTCATTTATTCAGAAGAAGAAAATGTTTTCAACTATTTGCAAACAATTAATATATATTTATCAGTTTATGATAGTTGAATAATATACTTTATCATTTATTCATTAGCATCTAGCTGCTGCTTCAGATATGTGGAAAAAAACTAGATATCAGGGATGTGAACAGCATCTGTCTTTCTGCTTAATTATAATTTTCCATATTATGAAAGAGCTTATGAATATATGAACCAATTTACAATAAATCTAAATTTGCTGTTTCCATTTTTTTGAATTTTAAACTGTATACATATAGGCTGTACAACTCACCTTTTGATTGATATGGGATTGATGAATTTAAAAATTAACTGATCTCCGGGGGATGGCATTAAGCCCCAAAAAAAATTTTCTCCCAAGTAAGCATTTTCAAGGGTGTGCTGCTTGTAGTGCTTCATTCCAGAATGAACTTCTGCTTCTGGATTTTTGTGAGGAAAAAAAAGGGCCACTTTTCCAAACTGCCTATCCTGCAACAAAGAAGAATTAAAGAAATGAAACTATATGTTGGACTGATTGACATGAAGGACTAGTATATTAAAGGAAAGTTTCATAACAAAATAAATTCTCTTATATTAGGAATCTATATAATATATATATATATATATATATATATATATATATATATATATATATATATATATATATATATATATATATATATAAATATGTATATATATATATATATATATATATATATATATATATATATATATATATACATATATATATATATATATATATATATATATATATATATATAATATATATATGTATTACTATATTACTTAGTCTAACAGCTTGGTTTGCGATAAAGTATGGAACCAAGGAAAATATCTTTCGAACGAAAAGGAGAATATTTATGAAATTTTTGCAGCCGTAAAGTTCCAATGGCGCAAAATGCATCTGATGTATGATTTTTTTGTCTATGATAATATACTTCCGGTACTGTACCGGAAATAGACCCTAAGTCGCTTATTTTAAATGGATACCCTATATATTATTACATTTTGGATTCTACTTAAGATTCTAGACAGATTTTATGCATCATGTCCTTTACTAAGTCTATAGCGTTTTGACATATTTAGGTTTTTTATGTCAAAAACGAACGATTGCAAGCTCCTAATATAATTATCAATTGTTCCTATAAGGAAGCCTTTTTTACTTACTTTTGGGTTAGATTCCTTGTTGAAAGGACCCACTCTAATAGATTTGAATAATCGATTGGATAACTAGTTATACAGGGTTGTGCAAAAAATAAGATCTAAAATGATATTTTGAAGAAAACTGACAAAAATCAATTTTTTCAAAATGGAAACCCCTCATATTTCTTTATTTTGTAGTATTCAAGCATTTAAAAAGAAGGGTAACTTTGTATGAGGTTATCTTCACCTAAAATTTGAAGTTTTCGAAATATTGCCAATTTTGATATTTTTATATGGCAATTTTGCATTTCAATCGTTAAACAATTAGATCTAGGATAGCGACGATTCGTAATTTTTGAATTTCAAATCATCGTTATACTCGTTTATTACTTACTACATATGCATACACATAACATCAATTTGTTTATCTGAACGTTTTTTTTACGGTAATGTAAAAAATCAAAAGAAGTTGAATTGATTTTTGTCAGTTTTCTCAATCTCATTTTAGATCTTATTTTTTTGCACCCACTCTGTATGACTAGTTATCCAAAATATTTTACAAAAATCTATTAAAGTAGTCATTTTCAACAACAGGAATCTAAACCCAAAGTAAGTAAAAAAGGCTCACTTTATAGGAACAAACTGATAATTACATTTAGGGCTTGCATTCTCGTCGTTTTGACATAAAAACCTAAATATGTCACACAAAACGCTTAGACTTAGGCATATGACATGATGCATAGAAATCTGCCTAGAATGTTAAGTAGAATCCAAAATTTGTAATAATATATAGGGTATCCCATTAAAAATAAGCGACTTAGGGTCTAATTTCCGGTACAACCGGAAGTATATTATCAACAAAAGATCCTACATCAGATGCATTTGCGCGCCATCTGGACTTACCTTGCAAAATTTCATAAATATTCTCCTTTTCGTTCGAAAAGCTATTTACTTAGGTTCCATACTTTATCGCAACCCTGTATATACATATATATATATTATATATAATATATATATATATATATATTATATATAATATATATATATATATAAATACAAATATATGTATATATACATAATATATATAATATATATATATATATATATTTGTATATATTTACATATATATATATATATATAATATATATATATATATATATATATATATGTATATATATATATATATATATATATATATATATATATATCAGTGCCGGGTTAAGCCAGCGCGGGGCCTGTATTAAATTCTACCAAGAGGCCCTTGGTTTGCTTTAGGTGCTCAAGTTTATGGTATTAAACTCAGATTAGAGAATAAAACCGAAAATGTGTGAGAGTGACAACCTGGAGCGGCTATGTAGGAACACGTATATCTGTTTGCGTTCAATTATACCAGTTTTAGAAATAAACTCCCTATATATTTTCAATTACTTTTATAAATCAAATTGGTTTTTTTTAAACTTTGGTAATAAAATAGTTCAAACGTATATTATTTTAAATATTCATCAGGTACATTCAAAGTTACATAGGAACAATCAAATCATGTAAGTAAATGACATCCATGATACTTGTGAAAGAGCTATTTGAGTCAATGTGCCTACGGTCACAAGTGTTGGAGTTACAATAATATGGTGGAATGTAAACTGATGCGACTAAAATAAAATGTTAGACTAACAATGTGAATCAAACATACAACCTTAGCAACCTTATTCTGCACTAGTTTTTAATATTGCCGTTTAGTTTTCAAATACCGAGAACTAGTTCCTAAAACAGTACCTATTCGAAACTTATTCAAAGACCCGAACAACTCGAAAGATGCGAACTCAAAAAATTTTTTGTCAATAATAGCTCACATCTAAAGAGCTTTTTACAGTTTTTTCCATTATGCCAAATATAGATGTACATCAAATTCTAATAGTTTGATAGTCAATAGAATCCTATTTCATTTGTTCGAGTTTTACGACTAGCCCGATCGATGACAATATCAGGGAATTTCCCTGTTAGTTTTGCAGTACTACCAACTTGCGTGTGATGCAGTGAAAGTAGTACAAACACATAGCTTGTGCGGCAAGCGCTCAATTTAAAGAAATGTGGTACAACTTTGAATTATTGTCGGTTTTGACAACAACGTTTCTCGTGCTAAGTATTATACAATTTATACCTACGATTTAAAGTGACGAAATCGAGTTATAGATTTTCAGGTGAGAGTGCCTAAGCGCTTCGCGTTTTAGGCATGCAAGATATTTTACGCTTGTCTACACTTATTTTATTTTACTGTAAGACATTTTATTCTACTGTAAGGCGTTGGAGCGCGAGGCCCCCAATTCGCGGGGCCCGTAGCATTTGCTACTCTTGCCACGTGGCTAATCCGGCCTTGATATATATATTTATGAACAAAACTAAATTTGAATTTACTACGTTTATTATCACAAAATATTTTGAAAAATTTTTAACACTGCGATTGCAATTTCGGTCACTAGACCATCATCGGGCAGATTGAGTTAAGAACTGAATACAAAATTAAGTATAGATTTGCGCTCACGGGTGGGAAAGAATTATTGCAGGTACCTAGATAGACAAGAGGAACATATTTCAAGAAGGGCTAATCGAGTGAATTTCCCAAATTGGTACAATACAATGTTCTTAGAAAGGTCGTTATTGTTTGAATACACTAAATATAGGAGAAGATATCAAGTCAATCTGGTCGTTCAGCAAGATATCGTTTGCATTATGATTGAGTTTAAAAATTTCTAATGATTCTAAGTAAGTGAGTTTGGTTCCTTTTGGTAATTTGTGCATGATTTGAAAATTATCTATTCGTGGAAATGGGTGATGGTTTTCACGGATCGACAGATAAACTTCTTGGATTTAACTATCTTTCATAATAATAATACTTTGAGTTTCGATATAATATAGAAAACCAACTTTCACGGATATATGTATTCCGTCGGATTCAAATCATCCTCTTTCCCATAAACATTCAGCTTTTAATTCAATGATGAGCGTTTTCAATTCAATTATCCGTAACAAATTTACCAAAAGAAATTTCGACTATAAAAATAATTGCTTCAAATAATGGTGTTCATACAAGTTTGATAGATAAAATGATAAACAAGATACGTAGTCAACTAGCGTACAACAGCATATATCCTCAATTAAAAGTAGAAAAATCGGAAAAATTCACATCTTTAACATATTTTGGTCCTCTAACAGAAAAAGTTGCTAATGTCATACCTAAATGTAATATAAAATTGATTTCAAACCTAAGACAAAAACCTCTAGGATTTTTTTTATTCACATGCCAAAGATATCACTTCAAAATTGAAAGTTCAGGAGTTTTTATAAGTTTGATTTTGTCCTGTATGTAAAGGAGTATACTATATCAGGTCAGACTGGGTCGAATCGTTCAAGACACAAGATTTAAAGAACACCAACAATCTTTTTTGAAAAATAAAACGGATTCAACGTTTTCAGATCATTGCCGTGAAAACCATCACCCATTTCCACAAATAGATAATTTTCAAATCATGCACAAATTACCAAAAGGAACCAAACTCACTTACTTAGAATCATTAGAAATTTTTAAACTCAATCATAATGCAAACGATATCTTGCTGAACGACCAGATTGACTTGATATCTTCTCCTATATTTAGTGTATTCAAACAATAACGACCTTTCTAAGAACATTGTATTGTACCAATTTGGGAAATTCACTCGATTAGCCCTTCTTGAAATATGTTCCTCTTGTCTATCTAGGCACCTGCAATAATTCTTTCCCACCCGTAAGCGCAAATCTATACTTAATTCTGTATTCAGTTCTTAACTCAATCTGCCCGATGATGGTCTAGTGACCGAAATTGCAATCACAGTGTTAAAATTTTTCAAAATATTTTGTGATAATAAACGTAGTAAATTCAAATTTAGTTTTGTTCATCATGTTAAATTATCACGTAGTAACGACGGATTCCATCAACTATATATATATATATATATATATATATATTTATATATATATATATATATATATATATATATATATATATATATATTATATATATAATCTCAAATTACCCAAAA
>JARQZK010003684.1:267500-425437 GCA_030704885.1 Cynegetis impunctata | reverse complement strand
CTGCCTACAAAGCAACGTATTATGAGTAGAATAGTTGAATATTTAACGATATTCATTTTTATTAGGTTTACCTTGAAAAGAAAAATGAAAACCTCGTTATGATGTTTATAAAAGAAAAATTTTTCATATTTTAGTTATCAGAATAATTTATTTTGAAAACTGTGAATGCGTTTTCCTTCTGAATGAAATATAAATCTGTTAATTCAATTATTTAATTATCTGTTCAGATGAATATTAAAAATAACCACAAACATAATAATATGGCGATATTAACTATAATACAGAAATGAGACCATGGACATCTACAACAAGAATATTTATTGCAGAAATTGTGTGACATGCAACACAGATAATCAGTGTAGCAGAAGTGTTTATGGTTTTCTAAGATTATCACCTGAAAAGTATGGAAAAGCTTCGACAACATTGAATTCGAAATTTTCTTCGAAATTGGAAAAAAATTCTTTTGAAATGCTTATCAGTGAAATGCCTGGGATTTCTTCATTTCTTTCCATTCGTATCTATTCTTAGTTGTATATAGTGCCAGTTTATCACATTTCTTCCGATTGATGCATTAGTTCTGCAACTGTATCAAGATAACCAGATATGTTGATGCGTAATACATAATCTGAAATAATAATATTTTTATAATATGCTATATGAGGATTTCAAGAATGGAATAAATTTAACAATATCGATTTATTTGAAATTAATTACATCCTATTACTTGGGTTACAATAATTCCACCTAAGGAACTGTCCATGCTGAAATTTTTCTACCAAAGTCCAGAAATATTCGATATAACAATATTCCGATTTCGGCTAACTAATCAGAAATTGAATATAAGTATGGAAAAAATGATTCAACATAGAAACGAAATTTAAATATTAATAATGAAGGGAATAAATTACATCGTTGAAATTTTACGTAGGTAAATTGTGGACAACTGGATTCCATAAGTAATTTTTTATTGAATATTCAGCGGTACCTATATATTTATATTGCCATAGTATTTATAATTTCCATTATAGTAAAACAATTTCGATGTAAATATTTATGATACTCAAGCAAACAAAATATGTTCGCGATTCACAAGTTCAGTAATTGAGTGGCATTATCCCTCTCGGTCACGAATTAAAACTATTGGAGCGAAAAATCTGAAATTTACTGTAATGCAACTTATGATTTTTAGAAAATTTTTGATGTTAAATTCAGATTTTGAAAATGCTCCGTTTGGGCACTATGACATGTCCCCAATTGAGGACATCATGAGCTGATGGAGGGAAAAAAATTCAGAAATATTTTAAAAATGGTAAAATATCAATATGTTTCATTGTTTATTTTATTAAATATAATCATATTATTTTTGCGTCCATTTTCGAAGTACTGAAGTGTATAAAATTTAACTTTTGCAGAATGAAATAAAAGTGCTGTTTTATTCACCCAGATGTTGCCTTTAGTTCACAATGTCCTCAAACTAGTACGCCACACTTTCAAAAATCGCTGATTACAATATGCACAAAAATCACCTACCGCAATTGCTTAGGAAGAAGTCTACACTTATTTTGAACGTAAACAAACAGTTTTCAAATACATGGTCTAACGAACAAAAAAATAAACAGTAGAGCGCTACACTGCTGTCATAGCTACCCTACGGAAACCTATATTTCAAATGCATGAATATTTTTTTTCATCAGCTTGTAGATGGCAGCATATATATTCATTTGGAAGAATATGATGTCCACAACTGAGTACAATATGACAGAGAAGTAAGAGCAAGCGGTACTCCATAGGAAAAAATCCAAAGTAGGTTGTCCTCAACTGAGGACAAGGTGAGCGAGAGGGTTAAAGTTTGTTTACAATTATGTACTCGAAGTTTTCACTGTATTGATTGTTCTCTGAACTTTTCATGAATTACTCTCAAGATTATTGACGAATGAACATGATTATTGTTCTACATAGGTTTAAAGAATTTTGTCATATTCAATTTTCAGAATAACAATGACATATTGAA
The DNA here is from genome assembly GCA_030704885.1 of Cynegetis impunctata. Taxonomy (NCBI): domain Eukaryota; kingdom Metazoa; phylum Arthropoda; class Insecta; order Coleoptera; family Coccinellidae; genus Cynegetis; species Cynegetis impunctata. Next base: position 423,426 of record JARQZK010003684.1, on the reverse strand, counting down.
TAACATAATATTCTTTTTTATTATTCGCTCATTCAATGACATATTGGTATCTGACATTTCAGCTGGCGCACTCTGGCGGCCAAATGGATGAAGTTTTCAATTCCAACGTTACGCAATTGCATGTACAAGTTTCTGATTTCTTACAAATTACGTATCAGCACGTCTAGAGAAAGCTGTTGCGTTAAAATTTGTAATTCAAAAGCATATACAAATGCAAGTGTAAGCTTTCATCAGTTTTCGAACACTAAAAAAATTTTGTATAGAGAAAACATCGTTTTGGAGAAAAGGAGAAGATTGATTTATTCATTCTGAGAATGACGTTGTGTTATTTGTATTTTACAAGATAAATTTACATTCCTCCAGGTAATTAACTCGTATGGTCGAAATTTAAGTTAGTTTTCTTTATTAATGAAATTTCAAGATGCTACAGTCAAAATGAGTGTTTTGGAGAAAAGATATGATAAGGAAATGAATTTGAAAGCAGACCGAGCACGTTTACAAAGTAGAATTAAACGAGACTTCAACCAAGATGTTTTCACAGAAAGAGACCAATCTCAATTTCATAACAAAAGTATTTCGGCGGAATTCTAAGATGTAGGATTGAAGATGAATGCTGCAACTCAAACGGACGAAAGTAGTTTTACACAAAAAATTAGTGAGCCTTTTAGTGGGGTCGGTTAACTAAAAATTCTATCAAAATATTTCACATCTGGCAACCACTGCGCTTTTTTGTATTCTGATAGTACATGGGTAGACGCGTTAAAAAAGACCGGGACACAATTTTTTTTGACCGTCTAGTGGCGTTGATGATGTAATCAATATGACCGCCATAGTTTTATAACACTCTTTTAAATTTCCCTGTATAACTTGGATTTTTGTTGAAATATCAACCGATATTATCAGCGATTATTAATGAGAAGAAAATGCACTTTTCAACGGTATAAGTGACATTATTGATAGCTTTGTAATTATAGAAATAATTGTAACATTATTATTTTTTTTGATTAAATTTTGGTCTCTGTCGAAACATTTTGCTAAATATCTCGAAACCTGTTGCATATAGCTGAAAATTGGTAAGATATTTTTTGTTTGTCAATAAATTAGCTTTCAAACAGTGTATCTGACTTCTATTTTATAACAAACAGTTACTGAAAATGTGCCAAAACAGTGTAGCATTGCACAGTTACTGCATCAATGTAATTTATATGGGTTCAGTTAAAAGTGAGCGGCTTTATGACTGTTGTTTAAGTAGGGAATGTATTTATTTTAAATTTTGGTATATATCAAATATATTGCATCTTGTTCAAGGCAATTGGCACTTTCTTTTTCGTTTTAAAATCAGTGACATGAGGACATCTAAGATAACTGTAAGATACGCTTCAATCATTAGGTACAAGAATGAGAAATAAGAGAATCTATAATACAATATTATTATAACTTATAAATATATATATATATATATATATATATATATATATATATATATATATATATATATATATATATATATATATATATATATAAAGTATAAACTTTAAAATAAAAAAAGTGTAACGAAAAGTCGACATGTTTCGAGTTATGAACTCATTATCAAGACTGACGTCAGTCTTGATAGCGAGTTCATAACTCTAAACATGTCGACTTTTCGTTACTGCTAAATACAGTATCTAAATATTTTTTATATTGTGAAACATAAGCCAAGTGTTTTTATTTTAAAGTTTATACTTTATTCTTTATGATGTTTTCACCAAGTGATGTGCGAGAATTCAATCTCAGTTATATATATATATATATATATATATATATATATAGTATATATATATATATATATATATATATATATATATATATATATATATATATATATATATATATATATATATATATATATATATATATATATATATATATATATTGTAAAATACACTGATTAATGATCACTGTCGGAGCACTGTCCTTCACATACACAAAGTATTGTACATCCTATTCCCGTTTTAACACATTTACAAGATGTGCTTCTCTTCTGTTTCTTCTCGTGAGACAGTCTTTCGGCCTTTTGACTGTCATATTTGTTCTTGCAAGATTTGTGATATTTTGCTTCACGGGCTACAAGTGTCTGTAAAATACCATTTCCATCGTCCAACTGATTCAAGTTTCTAATAGCACTTGGAAGCTCACCATGTTCTGCAAAAGCTATAAGATTCTTCGCCGTTGTTAAATAACCTTCATACTTCGGAATTATTAGGCGCTCCTTGGAATGCTTTTGGCATAGCAAACACAGGTCCCATACAAACGGAGCTAATACTGGTATAGTTGTAGCATCAATTAATTCATGTTTCCTCTTAGTTGACATGATTGGGTAATTTTTTTCGATATGGCCGACTTAATAGACCGGGAGATGGTGACACAAAATATTAGGTCATTTGTACCAGTATGGTGGTTCTTCAGGGGTGTAATTACGTAAAGGCAAACAGGAAAATGATGGACATAGTGCTGGTACCGGAGGCCCAATCGCGTGGGTGTTAATCGAACGTGTCGGATAATAATTTTTGCATAGCTAATCATCGTCGAGTAGCCATTCACGAAAATCAACTTGTCATACTTTCCCAATGGCCGCCATACCACTGCAAAGGAGTAATTTTGTTTTTGCCAAACAATTTGTATCAGTATTGCATTTGAATTTTTGAAAAGTATTTGACAAAATGTGACCTTTATCATTTTTCCTATACTTCTAGTAGAGGGAAAAACTGCTGCCATACTTGAAATACTTATTTATTCGACACGTTTTAAAAATACGACTGTAAAATCATTTTTAACATCATGGCATCACTGTATTCCCTTCGTTTGGATGCAATTGTACCTTAAAAAAATTATTATAGATTGCAACCATATGGCGGACGACTTTCGGACTTGAGCTAAAAGGTGAAGGAAAAATGTTGACAATTTGTACCAGTATGGCATTTGGAATTTTGGAAATTATACTATACAATGTGACCATTATTATATTTGCCATACTTCTAGTAGAGGGAAAAAGTGGCGCCATACTGGTACAAATAGTTCGAATCACGAATAAAATCTCATGATTTTGAAAGAGTATTGTCCACATTCGCCACCTCTCACAGGTATGTCATTATCAGACTTCTATTTATGATCATACAGAGTACTGTTAAAAAAAGTTTTAGGGTGGTACAAATCGTTTGGCGAAAAAAAAAAATTACTCCTTTGCAGTGGTATGGCGGCCATTGGGAACTGTCGGAAAAGTATGGCAAGGTGATTTTCGTGAATGGCTACTCGACGATGATTAGCTATGCAAAAATTAGCCTGGTACAAATGGTTGAATTGTTTTATTTCAATTCCTGTATTCGCGTCGGTATGGCGGGCTGTAAGTCACATCCGAGAAGTATGGCATTACGCTACCGCCTACTTCTCTTTTTTAATCTGAAAATACAAGCATTGTTGTGGAACAAATCGTTCGACAATCATTATTTATCCAACGCGTTCGATTAACGCCCACGCGATTGGGCCACCGATACCAGCACTATGACCATCATTTTCCTTTTTCCTTTAAGTAACTAGACCCCTGAAGAACCGCCATACTGGTACAAATGACCTAATATTTTGTGTCACCATCTCCCGGTCTATAAGTGATAGGTAGCTTTTTTATACAATGACGTTTCTCATACATTATCTGACTTAATAAGGACATATCTGACATTCCAAGACAATATTTGAAATCTTACATTGCTACTATAACTGTGCAATGCTACACTGTTTTGGCACATTTCCTGTAACTGTTTGTTATAAAATAGAAGTCAGATACACCGTTTGAAAGCTGATTTATTGACAAACAAAAAGTATTTTACCAATTTTCGAGATATTTAGCAAAATGTTTCGACAAAAACCAAAATTTAATTTAAAAAAATAATTATGTTACAATTATTTTTATAATTACAAACCTGACAATAATGTCACTGATATCGTTGAAAAGCGTATATCCTCCTCATTAATAATCACTGATAATATCGGTTGATATTCTAACAAAAATCCGAGTTATACAGGGAAATTTAAAAGCGTGTTACAAAACTATGGCGGCCATATTGATTACATCATCAACGCCACTAGAGGGCCAGAAAGATTTGTGTTCCGGTCTTTTTTAACGCGTCTACTCATGTACTATCAGAATCCAAAAGAGTGCAGTGGTTGCCAGATGTGGAACTATTTTTAGCTATCACACCCCATGTATCAAAAAATTCTAGGAATCCGAAGTGCGAGTAAATACTTCAAATCAGCAGTCAGAGTTTTATATATTCAATTGGCAGAAAGCTGCAAAGTCGACTTTTCTTCATTCTTCCTAGATTGTATGATAAATTTGCATATTTTCAATCTATCATCTTTCTCTGTATTCTCAATGTATTCATTGATTATCAAAAGGCCTTCGATTGTATTAGAGATACTAGATACCATGAACAGGGCAAGAATGGATTCTAGATACTCGGACTTAAACATATTTATGAAAATGCAACGTTCCAAGTTAACTTCAAGGAAGATCTACGAACGGAAAAAATTAACATCCAAAGAGGCGTGCGGCACGGCGACATGATTTCCCCAAAACTCTTCACCCTGGCGCTGGAGGACATATTCAAAAACCTGTGTGTATATAGACGGAAATTACCTGAATCATTTACTTCCCGCAGACGACATTGCAATCATGAGCGAAGACATAAACGAACTGAAGGAAATGATAAACGTACTTAAGCAAGCTTCAGTAGATGTTGGCCTGCAGATGAATTTCCAGAAGACCAAAATCCTCATTCATGAAAATATCCAAATAACAATAGATAACCACAACTTGGAAACCGTGGAGCAGGTACATCTATCTAGGATATAATAACAAATTGGGCAGGGACAATCAAACAGCGGAAGTCACAAGGCAAATTGGCTTGACTTGGGCTGCCTTTGGAAAACTAAGCCATATTCTCAGGGACCATAAAGGCCCAATCTGCCTCAAGAGAAAAGTATACAATGCGTGCATTCTCATAGTCAACAGCATAAGCCGTTTAGGAGTCTGCCAGAGAGCAATGGAGCGAGCCATGCTGGGTATCAGCCTGATAGATAAAATACTAAAAACGGAAATTCGTAAACGCACAAAAGTATCGTATGTCATAGAATGGATAGCAAGATTAAGATAGCGATAGGCAGGTCATGTTTCGCTAGATGACGTGAAGTAGACCAAGAAAATAATGCGGTGCAGACCCAGAGAGACAAAACGAAGTGTTGGTAGACCCCAGGCGAAATGGCGGGATGACCTACAGCTACTAGTCGGAAAGAACTGGATACACACCGCCCAAAACAGATCGACCTGGAAAAAGATGGAGGAGGCCTATTTTCAGCAGTGGACGTCGAAAGGCTGAATAAGAAAAAGAAGAAGAGCATTTTCATTTGCAATGTTTAAAAGTAGGGACTAACCTTCGCTGTATGGAAATATCTGAGAAAAAGTAATGGCTGATAATTTGACCCTGAAAATTGAAATCGAGAGCCTCCGGAATGCTAGGAGTCGAGTCTACACACTTGGTTATATTTCTCACACAGAGCATTGAAAATAAAAAGCCAGTTTAACTTAACATAGTGCTGATTCCAGCTGAAAATTAGATAGACTTATCGTAATGAATTCTTGCGGCAAAAAATCACAAATGTCATCAGAAGTATGTTCAGCTTACTTGTAAGCCTGAGCCGTTCACTGAAATTTAATCTGAATAAGGAAAGTCAACATTAAAAATTATTAAATAATCTCCCAAGTAGCTGACTCTATGTTTTCCAACTCCCAGATTCTTCTCTTCCTCCCACAATAAGTTCGAATAACTAAACTGTGATAATTCATCATACTTTATATGTGGGGATTTTTCGAGCACTGTCCTATGTAGCTGCGATCGGAATCAGCACTTCACTAGAGCATTCTAGAGTAGATAATAGTAAAATTTCGTGAACATTTAAGTTTTCCTTTGAAGGGTATTTGACAATAATCAATTTTCAAGTTGTTATTAGTTATTTTAAAATAATACTTTTCGTCGAGTTCTGACAAAAATTTGAACCATCCATGAAATAATATGGTTCAAGAATTAATTTTGACCTGTTTCTGAATTCTGACGTTACAACGATAATCGTAAACAATTTCATTCCAAATGCTCTTGTTTTTTTATTAGATTTTTCTTGTATCTTTTGTATATTTTGATACAGTATATCATTCATACGAGAACCTACTTAAATGGTAGTTCATTCAACTTATTTCTGAAAATGTAGTGTATTATATATCCAATCCGTATATATTAATATTTGAAATTAGTCATCTGAGAAGACTATTCAATAATCATTGAATTAATTTCGAGTTGTTTTTAGTAGGATTAAAATGATGCTCTGACAAAAATAGAAAACATCCATGAAGGAATGAGGTTTAACAATTAATTTTGCGCTGTTGCTGAATTATGCAGTTATAAAAATCAACAGAATACAATTTAATTTCGTCTGCTTATGTTTTTTCAATTTAATGTTTTCCTATGATTCATATATAAATTATATAAAATAAAGTATAAACTTTAAAATAAAGACACTTGGCTTATGTTTCACAATAAAAAATCTTTAGATACTGTACTTAGCAGTAATAAAAAGTCGACATGTTTCGAGCTATGAACTCATTATCAAGACTGACAACAGGAGAGTATTGCATCGTAATTTATAAAACAGACAAAAGCAAAGGTGATACTTGAAAATCAATTTGTTCGTTTACAAGGGGTAATTGACTATTATGGGCGGAACTTATTTCGAGAATTTCGAGAAGGTCAAGGCGTTTACCCTTGTTACCTGAATGTAACAATTTGGTTTTGTTGAAATCCAGGAAGTGATTGAATTTTATACAATGTTCAGAGAAGCCAGTGGTATTTTTGTTTTGTAAAATTGACTTTTTATGTTCTTCAACACGAATATTTATATTCCTTCCTGTCTGTCCAATATAGAAAGCAGGACATTCGTCGCAAAATATTTTGTAAATACCACTGTTTTCTCCGATGTTAGATTTTTCTTTATTATTGACCAAGAGTGACTTCAAGTTTCTTTTATTTGTACAAATTGTTTTAACGTTATTTTTCGATAGTCTGTTACAAATTTTGCTACTCAAATTAGGCACATAATTTATTGGGAAGTATTTTTGTTCTTCATTAATAGTTTGCGTGGGGTATATTGAATGCAACAGATACTTTCTTCGTTTTTTCCCAATGAGCTTGTCGATAAGACTTTCATTGTAACCGTTATTGATGGCTAATAATTTAATTGTATTAACTTCAGTTTGAAAATTTGTTTCCGATAATGGAATCGTGAACAACCTATGTATGAACGAATGAAAAGCACTGAGTTTTATTTTAATGTGTTGGTTACTGTCGCTGTGAATTAAAGTATCTGTGAAGGTTGGTTTTCTATAAATGTTGAAAGTAAGAGAATTCAAATTCCTAGCAATCTGAACGTCTAAGAAATTTAAGGTACCGTTTTCGTTTTCTACTTCTTTTGTAAATTGAATCGAGTTGTAGAAAGTATTTATATATTTAAGGAAATTATCTAACTGCCTATCTGTACCGGTCCAAATACAAAAAATATCATCTACATAACGTCTCCATAATAAAACGTTAGTAATTAAATTATTATCAGTATTGAAAATTTTTTCTTCTAAGTTATTCATGAAAAGAAAGAAAAAAGAAAAAAAAGAAAAAAAAAAATTTTCAATACTGATAATAATTTAATTACTAACGTTTTATTATGGAGACGTTATGTAGATGATATTTTTTGTATTTGGACCGGTACAGATAGGCAGTTAGATAATTTCCTTAAATATATAAATACTTTCTACAACTCGATTCAATTTACAAAAGAAGTAGAAAACGAAAACGGTACCTTGAATTTCTTAGACGTTCAGATTGCTAGGAATTTGAATTCTCTTACTTTCAACATTTATAGAAAACCAACCTTCACAGATACTTTAATTCACAGCGACAGTAACCAACACATTAAAATAAAACTCAGTGCTTTTCATTCGTTCATACATAGGTTGTTCACGATTCCATTATCGGAAACAAATTTTCAAACTGAAGTTAATACAATTAAATTATTAGCCATCAATAACGGTTACAATGAAAGTCTTATCGACAAGCTCATTGGGAAAAAACGAAGAAAGTATCTGTTGCATTCAATATACCCCACGCAAACTATTAATGAAGAACAAAAATACTTCCCAATAAATTATGTGCCTAATTTGAGTAGCAAAATTTGTAACAGACTATCGAAAAATAACGTTAAAACAATTTGTACAAATAAAAGAAACTTGAAGTCACTCTTGGTCAATAATAAAGAAAAATCTAACATCGGAGAAAACAGTGGTATTTACAAAATATTTTGCGACGAATGTCCTGCTTACTATATTGGACAGACATGAAGGAATATAAATATTAGAGTTGATGAATATAAAAAGTCAATTTTACAAAACAAAAATACAACTGATTTATCTGTACATTGTATAAAATTCAATCACTTCCTGGATTTCAACAAAACCAAATTGTTACATTCAGGTAACAAGGGTAAACGTCTTGACCTTCTCGAAATTATCGAAATAAGTTCCGCCCATAATAGTCAATTACCCCTTGTAAACGAACAAATTGATTTTCAGGTATCACCTTTGCTTTTGTCTGTTTTATAAATTACGATGCAATACTCTCCTGTTGTCAGTCTTGATAATGAGTTCATAGCTCGAAACATGTCGACTTTTTATTACTGCTAAGTAAAGTATCTAAAGATTTTTTATTGTGAAACATAAGCCAAGTGTTTTTATTTTAAAGTTTATACTTTATTCTTTATGATGTTTCACCAAGTGATGTGCGAGAATTCAATCTCAGTTATTATAAATTATATAGTATACGATTCATACAAGTAATTTATGGTTAGTTCATTCATAATACTAATTTCTGAAAATGTATTGCATTGATATTTTCAATCTGATTATATTAATTTTTCAAATTAGTCAGCTATCTTACGAGGTTATTTGAGAAATATCAATTTTGAAGTTATAACTAGTTGATGAACAAAACTAAATTTGAATTTACTACGTTTATTATCACAAAATATTTTGAAAAATATAACACTGCGATTGCAATTTCGGTCACTAGACCATCATCGGGCAGGCTGAGTTAAGAACGTGATAATAAACGTAGTAAATTCAAATTTAGTTTTGTTCATCATGTTAAATTATCACGTAGTAACGACGGATTCCATCAACTATAACTAGTTGGTTTGAAATAATTTTTCCACAGAAATATGAAGTATCCATGACAGACAATGGTGTGATGATTATAAAGTATAAACAAAAAGTCTCAGTATGAGCATAAATATAAACAAGAACATGATATATGATTGTATGATATGATTGTATTCTAGTACAAACAAATTTTACAATACAAATCCACTAACAAACATTTAAACGTCAATATATAGGCTTTTAATCCAATCATCTGTCTCAGGAGCGGAGAATATTTTATGGATACCACCAAGGAAGGATCTTATTGGGCACTCGTTCAAAATGTGATCCAATGTCTCTCTCGGCGCACCACAATCGCACCCACTATGCCCAATTTATACATTTCATCACGACACCTTCCATGGCCCATTTTAAACCTATTTAGCCGGCACCAGGTCCGTCGAGGCAGGTTCATGCCCTCAGGTTTGCTAGTTGGATCGATAATGCTTTCCAGATTTTTAACCACCTCGTTGGCGGCTATGACCTCATTCCATTTGGAATGTATATTATACACGCCTTCCATTTCTTTATCCTTCCAGATGGGGCGGCGGGATTTCAGGCGGTCGGGAGAGGGTGGGTTGAGACCTCGTTGAATGGGTAGATTATTTAAGGGGTTGCTAAGTTTCTTCCATTCTTTATCGGCAGCTGCCGTTCTCCGAAGTTGTGGTGCAGCAATATTGGCCAGAATTGGAAGCCACACAGTAGTGGTAGGTTTTACGTTGCCAATAATTATTAGCATTGACTCATTAAGATGAACATAGATTTTGTGAGTGTGGAAGCTTCTATACCATACTGGGGCGCAGTACTCTGCGACGGAGTAGGTCATTGCCAAAGCTGTGCTTCTGAGAGTGCTCGCATCCGCCCCTCCTGCTCTGCCAGCAAGTTCATAAAGAATGTTATTTCTGGACTTAATCTTCAGTGCGGTATTCGTTATGTGATGCTAATAAGTTAGGGATCGGTCCAGCGTAACTCCAAAGTATGTGGGGTAGAGGTTGTGTCTAATTCCCGTGTCATCAAGGTAAACATTGGCCTATACCTGAGCCTGTTTGAGAGATGAAAGACGCAGACTTCCGACTTGAGTGGGTTAGGTTTAACACGTTGACTGCCATGTCGGAAAAAAAATATTGCTGCGAGGCCACATCTTTTTTTTGTGTGTTTTTATGCTTAAAATTGTATGTTATTCCCAACTAACGAGAATTGAAATTTAATTTCAACCCCTGAATATGATTTACCCCGTGCATTATACTTGATTCACGCGGCGCTCAAACAATTAGGGCCGCGTGAGTCATATATAACTTACTATGCTATTTCGTCTAAAATCACGTCTCGACTTGTTCTAATCTATTAGTACGTACACGTTCAGATGAAGTCATACTCAATGGCTCTGAGAAGAGGAATAAATGGTTCAGAAAAATAGCTTTGGAACTGATTATTGGATCTGCAGTAGTCGATGCACATATAATTCTAATTTTTACGTTTTTGTTATTCCTAATTGAATAAAGATTATTTTATGCAAGGATCATTATTTCAATGATAACAATACATATTTGATATGATTTGAAATCAAAATATTAGGACAAATACGTTCTATTTCAACGGATAGTTTGAAATATTATAATATCTTAAGAAATAACCTGAACGCCAGGCCAAATACATCAAATTGTTTCTGGCGCCTTGCTTATTCGATTGAGTATGCATTAGGTTTAAAGTGTGAACTCTACACGATACACGCGGCTCCATAATTGAAACCTGCTTGGAGTTATATATAACTCACGAAGCGCCTCGATCTCGGAGCTGTGTGAGTTGTAATTAACTCACATGACAGTCAATGTGTTAAGGCACCACTTTGAGATTCTTGCTATCCTCAAGCTAGGAAAGTCACCTGACAATCCTGCCAACTACCGCCCCATTGCACTATTGAGTATGTGCTACAAGCTGCTAGAAAGACTGCTCTACAACAGAATATCTCCCATGGCCGAACGCAATATAATCCCTGAACAAGCTGGTTTCAGAGCTAACCGATGCTGCGTAGACCAAGTACTTGCCCTCACTACACATATCGAATAAGGCGGGAGAGAATTAAATTAGCTCTATTTCTGAATTGCGAAGATTGAAAAATAATGGCATATAATTTCATTTAATCTTATTATGTTTTCTTCAAATTGAAGTTTTTGTATCTATTATATATCAACTATATATTATAAAATCCATAAAACTACTCAATTAATAAGTTACAGTTAATATATATAAATCATTTCTGAAAATGTATTGTATTGAAAATTCAGTGGGAATATATTAATATTTTAAATTAGACAATTATCTTGAAAGGCTATATGATTATCAATTTTCAAGTTGTTTGCAATTGGTTCAAAATAATGTTCTGACAAGTAGGTACATCTATGAAAGTATATGGTTTAAGAATTAAATTCATACTGCTGCTCTACTGCTGTTCCACTTCTATCATAATAATATTGAATAATTTCATTCCATCCACTTATATTTTCTTTAGTTTAATTTTTAGGTATATTGAATAAGTCATAGGAGTATTTAACAGACAGTTGATGTATATTTCATGTCTGAAAATGTATTGCCATATTCAATTTATATTCCTTGTATAGTTATCGAGATTGTCAAAAGATACTGAAATAGTCAGAATATTTTCGTTACTTCATTCACCAAAAAATAAAAAATAAACACTTTTTGTTAAAAGATAATTCATTTTCCTGACGCGGATCATAAAAATAGCTCATCTCTTTGGTTTATGAATGATCTCTTGAATAGGAATCTTGTTAAAAGAACTTATCAGTCAACTTAAATTGATTTAAATAATAATAGTAAAATTATCACTTGTGAGTGATGGAAATTGAATAGAACGAGAAATACAATAAAATTGCCTCAGATATGGAGTATCAGCAAATTTTCTAAACTATGATTCTGAGAAAGACATAATGAAAAACTTGAATTTCAATTGATTGTAAGATAAAAATTACAGAAATTCATTTTTACTACTACAAAAAAGTCATAAACAAGTCGCATATTCACTAATTTTCTTAGAATATGAGTAATATTCGTAAATACTTCACGTTCACATCCATACCAATCTCAAATCATGAAAAATATATAAGTTGATCATGGTAAATTTAATATAGTACATAAAGTGAAAAAGTGAAATTCTTCAATATTTAAAAAATTTATCGAACAAATTTTCAAGGAAGCTGGTTATATGTATTCCGCGTCGCGAAATCTATATTCACAATCGGTGAAACGGTGAATTATAGAAAACGTCAAGTCAGCCCGCCTAAAAATCTGCATACAGCTGTTTCGATCTTATTAGATCTCATCAGTGCAGCTTATTTGACTCGGAGTGAATAAAAAAATTTCTAATTGTTTCCCAATACAAATTACGGTCGGACTTCTATCTGGATAACAACCCATAGCGCCTTCCACCAAAGATATTGGAAATCAACAATTCACCGCTTAGATTGAAAATACAGATTCGACTCGTCAAGAGAATAAATGAAATGTCTACTCTGAAACTGTGGCATATGGGATTCCACAGCACGCTCACATAGCGTTTCTAAAAAATGTTTATTGGGGAACACTTGTTGAAAATTTGTTAATTCACTCCTGGTCGAATAAGCTGATGAGATCGAAGCATCTGTATGCAGATTATGAGTCGGGGTGACTTGACTTCTTCTATAATTCACCGTTGTATTGTGAATTCGAAATTCTTGTCGCGGAATACATAGCAGCTCCCTTGAAAAGTTGTTATATTTTTTTAATTATTGAAGAATTTCAATGATTTAGTTTATGTAATATATAGCTACCTTAAGAACATGAAACCGAAAAGTCAAGCAATAGACACTGCTCTTGAATATCAGGGTCAAAATTCGAGAAATAATTTCATATTTGAAATAGTTGATTGATTTGAATCAATCAAATTTTAAATAGAAAATAACCTGGTACTTATATCTATTTTTAAGAGATTAAAATCTTACTATCATTAAAAAGGTCCAGTCTAGAGGAAAACACCCATATGCAGTGAATTTCAATTTTGCAGTGAAAAATCTCGTCGATACAAGCTGAAGATACTTGAATTTCTGATGGAGTTTATTGTCATTTGCATATGCGTTCCATATATCATGTAATAAGATAGATATTTCGTTAGCCTGCAACAAAATATTTGGCATTGATGTATTTTCCATTTTTAAGGTAAATTTTTGTTCAGGAAAATGAAGTTCTTGAAAATATTATAAATTCCATTCATTATCCGCATACAAAAATCCTCACGTTCATTATTATCACAAAAAAAAATCGGAACTAAAATCTATAAATATGTGCGAAGGATAAAGAAAGGAACACTTTTACGGATTGTGAAATTATAAATGTTTTTTTGGTTGAGGCTTCTTTTCCATATACTGGCTATTCAGTCAGAAAGATAAAATACTGAAAATGATAAAAATGACCCTGAAGAAAATTGGGGATATGAACTTCATCTAAAATAGCTTTTGATCCGTTATTATCTTAAGTTTCAGCAGGATTTCAAACTCTGGTTTAGATTATAAAGTGATTTTACAGATTTAAAAAGCATATATTGAAAAAACACAACAAAAGCTTTTTCCACATTTCAATTGATATAAAGAAAATTCTAATCGACTTTGCTTCCGTTTCTCTTGATATTTACCTCAATAACACTTTTTGCTAATATTGTTGTTGATAAACATTCCCACTTGAGATAAAATACATTAAGAATAAACTAGGAATGGCTCTGAAATTTTATACTAGTAGTCTGAACAACAAGTGCTTTTTTGTTCAACTTTTTTCAGCAGTCTCGGAAAGATATGAGCAAAGTGTCATTCGATTCGGAATAGCATCTAGATATTTTTTGAAAAAAATAAAGTTTCGCTCGCGAAAATTGTGAAAGTAATAAACAATTTACTAAAAGAACAAAAGAGTGGTTTGGTTTTCCACGAATACCTCAAAAACTACTTGAGACTTTTGATATCTGAAAAAAGTTTCGAAATGAAGAGAAAATATCCTATAATGAAGTCTCAACTCTGAAATTGTAGGATCGATATTTATAATTTCCTCAGAGGGGTAAAAATACTGCTGAAAATGGGTAATCTGGCTTGCGCAAGCCACGCCCATTTTGGACACTTCAACAATAAACATTATTTAACCATATTAAATAGAAAAATTAATGAATGAAGAAATTCAGGCACTTACTGAATAGGAAAATGAACTATCAACCGGTGGCAAAAAGTCTTTGAACTGTTCGACTATAGATCTGAGAGTTTTTTTCTTTCTTGGAGCAATTTTTGAAAGGCTTCAAAATAGATCCTTTCTGAAAAAATTTGAAAATTTCAATTTTTCAGTTTTTTATCAACAATTTACGTAGTTGCAAAATAAAAACAAACTTCTTCATGATAATTTCAATAAATCCGTTTTTTATCATAGCAATCGTTTTTCAAATTTTCATCTATTATTGTATGAAAAATTATTATAAACAAATGCGTTGTTAATAAGATAATTGAAAAAAAATTTTATGATTATTTAATTTCTTTCATTTTGAAACTACGTAAATTATCATTAAAAAACTTAAAAATTCAATTTTTTTGAATCTTTTCAACAAGAATCCATTTTGAAACCTTTCAAAACTAGCTCCAAGAAAGAAAAAAAATCTCAGATCTATAGTTTAACAGTTACCACAATTGCAATGTTCATGTTCAAGAAGCAAAAAATTATGAATTAACTATTGCATAACTAATTGAAAAATCGCTATAAAATTTTTTGCCACCGGATTATTGTTCATACTCCTATCCAGTAAGTGCCTGAATTTTTTCATCCATTAATTTTCATATTTAATATGGTTAAATAATGTTTATTGTTGAAGTGTCCAAAATGGGCGTGACTTGCGTAAGCCAGATTATCCGTTTTCGGCCGTATTTTTACCTCTCTGAGAAAATTATAAATATTAATCATGAAGTTTCGGGAGTTGAGAATTCACTATAGAAAATTTTCCTCCTTTTGTTGAAGTTTTTTCGAGATATCAGAAATCTCAATTAGTTTTTGAATTATTCGCAGAAAACCAAACCCCTCTTCTGCTCTTTCTGTAAATTGTTTATAACTTTTACAAATTTCGTGAGCAGAACTGTCATGTTTTCAAAAAACATCTACATTTTATTTCTAATCGAATGACATATCGTTCAAGTTTTTCCGAGACTGTTGAAAAAAGTTGAACAAAAAAGCATTAGTTGACTAGACTATAAACCTTAAGTGGAGGCATAATGGATATTTGAAGATCGACAATGTACTGAACAACATATTTATAAAACAAAAATATCTAAATCAATGACAAATATTTTCTTCGTGATCAGGTTGAAGTTTCATCCTAGCCACTTAAGGTTGCATTCCAAATATGCATGGTTATGGTGATATGGGTTGGATAAACCTATATATTGAAGATATGATATAATAGGACATAATTATATTGAGTTATCCCATAATCTCATCAACTCAATCAAATTATAAGGTGGGCTATCCTGAATTGAGTCAATGTAATAGGTCAACTAAATTATCTTTATGATATCTAACTTGCCATTTTTGCATTCGAGTTTAATTAAATGACTTTATGAGTCTACTGAAGTAAGAGTTCTTCTTAATTGTTACTGAGGTGATTGTTGCTTTTTCAATCTTACGTATACTTTAAAATTCTCTTTCAGTGTTGAAAGTATAAACTACGCTTCTCATGGAACAAATAAAATGTGATGTTGATTTGACGTTAACAATGCTGCCTCGAATAATATTGAGAAATAATATGGTACGATCATAAAAGACATCCAATGCTACATATTACGCTGATATTGAATCACGTGAAGTGAAGCTTGGCATGATATTTTGCGCAAGTGAAAGATTGGGATATATTATTTCTAGTCCCGTATTTATTCATTGTTTTTGTGCATAAATATTTATCTTTCACTAAACCAAACTCAGAAAAAAACCTATATTTTGCTGTTAAGAGTAATATGGAATAAAAAGATAAATGAAATCTACGAATAGAAAATAACTTCAATCTTTTTGATACATTAGAGGTTGTAATAAAGTCACTTACTTCTTTGGCCACCGAAGTCCATTGGTACAGAATCAAACACATTTGTGACAAAGAGTATAGTATCCAGAAGATATATGCCCAATCCTGATTATAACTTACAACATTAAGGTTTCCGGCGACGCCATATAATTCATGCACTATATCTATAATAATCTTCATAAACATTAGGAAAACATTCAGTGAAAACACTTTGCTTAGATCATTTGCCAAAATTACCAAATGATTATGATTCAATGATAATTCCCTTATTAGAGAAATTTTCTGTCGCACATCATCTTCTTCAATTTCTCCGAAAGATGAAGGTTCTATCTTCGAGTAGAGTTTCAGCATATCAACTGAATGACAAAAATACTTCAACATCTGTCGATTAAGAACATAAAATAATCCGTGAATATTTCCCAATACTAACATGATAAACTCACATTCTAATGAATCTTTAACTAAAGGAAAAATCCAAAAAATGTTTCTATGTTTCATAGACATGAATATGAAAAAGGCGAATATTGACATTGCTAAAAACAAAAAACCCTGCTTTCTTTTCTCACATTTAGTAAATTTTTTTTGAATGATATCATGCCGAATCATCAGATCTTTTATGATTTCACAACACATCGAGAAATTGATTAAATTCCAGGTCAATCTAGAATATGCCATTATCGTATCCACTATTTGACATGTTTTAAGTACAGAGCCATTTATCCCTAAAAAAATTATACGTAAGGAGGATAGCTTATCAAATTTATATTTTCACCTTTATACATATGCACGGCGGTATTAAACTCTAACTGCATTTTGAAATTCCTTAAATACAGAATATGGTACACTATTAACAAAAATAGTTTCATAAATTTGCCTTTTTCATTTTCGAAAAAAATACAGCCATTCGCAAAGTGCACCCAATTACTGAAAGTGGTAAACATTCTTAATGTATCCGAACTGATCTATTGAATAATATTTTCCATCATGAGTGAAAGCCAATAATAGATGGTAATTTCTCGAAAACAGAATTACTTGAACAAGCAATTCGTCAATATTATGAATTCATCAATCAAAAAGCAAGTTTTATTATTTGAATTTCATAATAATTGAATGAAATAATGACATAATAGTATACACACATGAAGAATATATATATATATATATATATATATATATATATATATATATATATATATATATATATATATATATATATATATATATATATATATATATATATATATATATATATATATATATATATATATATATATATATATATATATATATATATATATATATATATATATAGACAGGGTGTCCGACCAGGAACTGCATCGATGGATATATGGAAAACTAAACATAGGAAATATCTGAAAATTTGACTGTATACTAATTTCGATGGGGGACATCCGGCTAAAATATTTTCAAGCTGAAGTAGGTATCAGCTTGCTTATTTCAAATAGGACACCCTATATATTATTAAATTTTTTGGTTCTTCACTAAATTCTAGATAGATTTTATAAATAATGTCCTATACCTATCTTCAACTGTTTCGAAAATATTTGAATTTATTTGTCAGAAATTACGTATGAAGATCGCGTAATAATCATATTTTTCTTCGAAAAAAACGGTATTACTGCCCAATAAAGATAAATCTCCTAATAGAGGTGGTTCTGTTTTAGCGTAAGATGAATAGTATTTTGACATTTAATATACAGGGTGCTCAGGAAAGTATTACAAAAATGGATGTTGAAAAACTACAAAAAGTCCATTTTTTCAAATGAATAACTACAACTTTTATTATTTTAATCGATTCAGTATCAAAAATAAGGGCTACTTTGTAAAAGGTCGCCTATTCCTATATCTTGTAGTTTTCGAAATATTTGCAAATTAATGGTTTTTGGTTAAAAAAAATGATTTCCTGAAATGTTGTAATAGTAGGCGTGTGATGCCATATTTGTTCTCGGCCGGGTTACCATGGAAACAAATTCCAAAGAGATGTCATTATTCGAAAAATTATTATATATAGTAACAAAATCATGCCAAGTCGTTTGAATTATACAAGCGAAGATTACCTGAATTTGTTTATTATTTATGGAGAGTGTAATAAAGTGATAACAAGAACATGTGATATTTTTCCTGCTCGGTATCCGCAAAAAACCAAGCCATCACCAAATAGGTACCGTTAAAAATATAATACAAATTTCATAAATGTTGGATCTGTCAAAAGCAATACGCAGAAAATTAAACCATACCTATTTGGTGATGGCTTGGTAATTGAAGAATTTTCTTCTTTATATATATATATATATATATATATATATATATATATATATATATATATATATATATATATATTATATATATTTATATATATATATATATATATATATTTATATATATATATATATATTTATATATATATAAATATATATATATATATATATAAATATATATATATATATATATATATATATATATATATATATATATATATATATGTATTTATTTATTTATTGTTGAAAAAAGGAATTTATATCAAATGTATAAAAGTGTTTTAATCAATTGTTATCAATTAATGCCAATTTGTCAATAAAAGAATATATTCTTATCATTCAAAATAAATCTTTCTAGAAAAATCAGTCTGAAGAAAAATCGAATTATCATATCTAAAGACGTTATTTTTCTCGAAATTAAATTTGAGGAACAAAAGTCAAATTTATCGATGGATTCATCTTCATTTTTTTCAGTTTTCGTACAAGAAATAAATGATATAGTGGTAGATGGTTCTCAAGAAATCAATACACCACATTTCGCCTACCAGAAACACAATCGAGAAACAGATGATTTTGTTTGCTATCAAGTGATGGAATCAATTTTGTCAGATTCAGTGGCAGTAGAGGATGTTAGGGAAAGAACTGAAAAAGATTTGTGGGCAGAAGCTATGCAAAAAGAAATGTCTTCAGCAGAAAACGATACGTGGGTTTTATCAGATTTGTCACAATCGAAAAGCAAATATTTGGGTCTTCAAAACAAAACGTAATTCAGAAGGTAACTTTCTCCCCAGTTGTACGTTACGAGTTGCTCAACTGACACAATACTAAGAGAGCTAGAAAAATAGACAAATGTGCAAATATGGTAATCGTAAATAGTTGAGTTAAAACTCGAATATTAACACTTTCGCTGCTCAACGTAAAAAGGAAACTCTCGCCAGGTGCTGACTCGAACAGCTAGCCTTAGAATCATCCATTTTGTACTACACTAAAATCCCAAAGCAGAAACTAAATCCACACTCATAATTCGAAATAGTTCAACCACACGCTGAAAAAACGACAAATACCCAAGTCTCAGATTTTTAGAGACGGATAGTTCTGGAACTATAGCTTTCAGTTATCGTCTTGAAAAAACAACTGTACGAGAAATCGTATATGAAACTTGTGAGGCAATTTAGAACGTTCTTAAGCTAATTGTAATGCTAAAGCCAGATAGAAAGATGTGGCAGCAAAAAGAAAAAGAATTTAGTCAGAAATGGAATATTCCAAATTATAGGTATTGGAGCCATCGATGTCTTTCAAAAACCAAGAAAAAGTGGGTCAATGCTCTTTAACTATAAAATAACTTGCAGCATTATTCTTCTTGCCGTGTTTGATGCTAACTATAAGTTTACACTAACTGATGTCGATGCATATGGAAAAAACAGTGATGGAGGTGTTTTCTCGCATTGTTAATTTGGAAAAAGATTTTTTAACGAAGATCTTGACTTTCCACCTGACAAATCTTTGCCGGGAACAACAACAGTTATGCCACATGTCCTAGTTGGAGATGAGGCTTTTCCTCTGAACAAACAGTTGATGAGACCTTATCCTGGGGAACAACTAAGTGGCGATGAAAACAAAAGAGTCTATAATTACAGACTAAGTATAGCTAAGAACGTTAGCGAGGATGGTTTTAGAATTCTCCAAAAACAATTTCGAATTAACCAACGAAGATTGAAGATAACACTCAAACATCTTGATATAGTAGTCTCAGCAACATGTTGCCTCCATAATTTTTTAAGAGACGATTCCGAAGTAATGTTTAGAGAAATGTGCGAAAAGAAGTTTCAGGAAACAGTGTCATACATGCATTAACTCGTATCGGTGGTTCATTTTCAGGGAAGGTGTTGTTAGTCAGATAAAGATTCAAAGATTATTTTAGCACTAAAACTGGGTCAGTAGATTGGCAGCTGCCACTTGTTCGCCAAGGAATGGCAAGTCAAAACAACGATAATTAAAATTATAACCAACATTTACCCGGAAAGTACTATGTGAAAATTATTATGAATATTTCCCTCCTGTCAAAAATCCCTTGTAAATAGAATGCAATTATCGAAAATTACAGCGATAATTGAGTATATAGGCTAGGCCGGTTCTACCGCACTTTGGGTCATTTTTACATGTAAATTCCCATAAGGAAATCTAAGGTCAAAAGTACCGAAAATGGTTCCATTGCACATGCGCACTGAGTCGGATTTTCCTAATGGAAATTTACATGTAAAATGAGCAGAAGTGGGGTTGAATCAGCCTAGCCTGTTCTAGGGTCAATGACCTCTCTGACCTCTCCGATTTATGTATGGTCTAATGACCATTATTCATATTATACTATGCAAATGGAATATATACAAATCAATCTCTTGGAGGTAGGTAGCGGGGGATAGATACAAGGATGAAAATATAACTATTTATTTAATTGTTACATAATAATTTTATTAATTGTATAATAATTATAGGTTATGATCAATCAGTATCCATTAATAGATTTTCATCATGAGGAATGGTCGAAGGCACCTCATAATGCCCCCAAGGAAGCGTCTCATTTGTTCCAGGTATTAAATATCTTTTATCGTCTTCAGGGCTGAGTGCAATTTTCTGCTGTGTAATGGAATATACCTTATGCTTATCGGCTCTTATCAAGTTTTGAGTTATAGTAACCTCCTTCCACGAATCAAGACTTTTTCATAATCCTCAAAAGTAATCTTCATTCTCACAACTGACGATTTGACTCCTTTTGCTTTCTTCATAACGCCTGCATTTTTAATAATATCATCTATCTCATCATCATCGTATCCTTCATCAGCCCATTGCTTCTTTTCTTTTTCTATATCTTCACAAGTCTTTAATACTTTCGTAGTGTATAATTTTGAACAAAATCCCACATAATTTGTCATAGGAGTTCCATTGTTCTCATCTTTCATCATACCCAATACTTTCATATTCACTTGAGGAATTCCATAAGTATTATCAGATAGATAATCTGACGTGTCGAAACAGGCATGACAATCACGTTTCATAACCTCATATGGATCTTTATGAAGCTCGTAGATTAAACTATCAGTGTCCGTATAGATGGCGCTGCAGTCGCCCCCAAACTCGTTTTTCATATAATCATAATGAAAAGCATAAATGGTTGTTTTGGCCAAGTCGAGTATTGCCTGTCCAACATATATAGGTTTGTTTAAGAAGACTTCCATTTTTCTCAATTCAATAGCAACAAGATTTTCGTTGAATATCGTACAGTTCTTGAATTCAGGTTTAGCAATATATGCCTCGGCACCATACCGTCCAGACCATTTAGTTAGAAGGCACACGTTGACACGTTTACGTATTATATTCTCCATAGTTTTACCGAAAACAGCATTATTCATAAGTTTGAATAAATTTTTCTCAAACTTGTTCTTCGCATTCTTTCGAAGTTCAGTGTGCAAATCGATATAACTTTTAAGTCAAGTGCTTGCTTGAACTTCAGCGCTTTATGAATTTTTTTGAGTACCAAACCATGTTTAATCGCCTGCTTCAATGCTTGATAATGAATAATATATTTTTTTTATGATGTAGTGTGGCCATCAATTTTGAGGGTTCCTTTCCAGTCTTACAAGGTTTACCAGTCTTTGGATTAATATGTTCACAACAAAATGGAATATCTTTATGGAGATCGTGCAATTCTTGAGGATACTCAAGATCCACCTTTAGCATATATCCTGTATCTGCGTCATCCGGAATGGAGGTGACATCAATATCGTTATTTTCACACCATTCGAACCCTCCGTATGGGAGATATTGACTCATGGCCCAACCATATTGATTATTCATATCAAAGAAAATCAAATACTTTGAACGTTTTGTTGGATCATAATTGTTACAATAAACGTTGTTTGCAGTAGCTCTTCTAAGACTACAAACTTGACTGAGACCTCCACGTATGCCTCGTTCAACGAAGAGAAACACATCTGGATCTGTGAGAAGCTCCAATTCTTGCTTCGTATATTTTAACATCGCATTCCAAGTGAATCCAGGTAATGTGAAATAATGAGCAGGATCAAGCTTATAGGTTTCAAGACAGCTCGATCGAAATTGTTCGAATACATCTGTCAGAAGAAGAATATCAGTCTTCATGTATAGATCAACGTATTCGCCCAAGTTATTACAATTGAATTCATTCCAACCTCGTTGTGCCCTACGATACAATCTTTGAGGGCAGGGTTTATTATCGAGATTATTATAGAAAGCCTCAATAGATGGTAAACTTGTTTCACCAAATCTCGAAAATGCATCAAGGTAATCATATGGCATAACCCCCTTCTTTGTAAGTAGTTTGAAGCGATTCTCATCTAATTCAGAAAACTGCGATCTCAGATTAGGATATTCAGTTAAGTATGTTGCTAGGTTATCTAGTGAGGAGTTCATAAATCGAAATGAATCAATGAAACGGAACTGAATTGGTGTTTCATCAATGTGTTTAGTGAATGAAATATACTTTTTTTAGTTATAGGTAGTAAATCAATTTTTCCTTGCATCCTTGTTGCAACATCCTCAATAATGAAATTAGCATCATATCCACAGAGGTTATGAAACACCAAATAGATCACACGGCTATCTTGATAGTTTATATTGCATGATTCATGAGCAGCACCTCTATAATTGTTTTCAGGAATCAAATGGTTATGGTCTCGCACTTTCTTATCATCCAGAGAGAAAGCATGATCACATATATGACACTCCATAGCACTTCTAAATTCAGATTCATTCTGAGGAGTCATATCAATATTATACGAACACCAAAAGACAGTAGAGAGATCTTCCGCTAGCTGTTTCATTTCATCTGCAAACCACTGCGTACAATCCTCTCCACGATGAGATTTATATAAACTTAGAGAATCATCATAGGAACATTTCAGATAATATCCTACAGCTGCAGTTACATGATGTTGCAGCTTCTTAATATCATTGGTAGGTTTCAAAATGCTTTCTAGATCTGCGTAAATAATGAAAGGTGCTTTTTCTTGATTCTTATGATTTTCAAACTCAAGAATATTTTGACCTTCTTGAGGCATCTTAATAGCCGTCTCATTCATCATAAGACAAATTTCCGTATGATCCTTCAGCTTATCAAGAGACTGGTAATAGTGGAGACATCTGTTGCAAATATACTTTTTATGGTCTTTTTTACTCATCTGTTTTGATAACAGGCGTAATAAATTTTCAATTAAAACATAATGAAACTTTATTTCCACCTCAGCATTATTTCCATTATCAATATTGTTTTCAGAAAAATAGATATTCTGAACCAATAAAAGATTGATATGTTTATCAACACAGTTTTTAGTCAAGTATAGTGGAAGAGTGATAAATCCATTAGCTTTTTTCTTGAGGATGTAAACATTAATAGACACTTCATTCTGTTTTTCGAATAATGGAATCTGCTTCACAGTCATAGGAAACTGAATTTCTTTTAGTTTAAGTACTTCCGAATAATGTGGATACTTTGTTATTCTAGCAGCACTCTTCTGATCTCTTCCTTCAACAGGAAACAACGCAGCCACTACAGCCCACGCAAAACATGCGTTATCATTATTCTTCAAATTGATGCAGGCATGTTTTTTCATTATTTCTACTGGTAGTTCAATGTAAGATGAACCCAATTGAGGATTGAATTTATTGATATTAACTCCTAAATTAACAACTTGCTTCAAGGCCCATCCAGATTCTCGCTCTTGAAACTCTTCCAACTTTCTCAGTAAAGGTTCTTTAACGTTCTCATCGAACCATGAGTTAGGATCAGTATCTCTATATATATATATAGGCTTATTAGATGTTGTGAAGTATTTGAATTCACTCAACACACGACTACCGCTCACAATTTCAAACTCTCCACCAAACACTGCGTTAACCTTGACAGCTTCAGTCTTTTTCAAGTTATTAAGTAGCCGCCATCTGAATATTGCACGACAATCAGCTAAAAACTCTAGAGGATCCTTATGTTTGAGATTTGAAATAACTCCTGTTCTAATACGGTAATCGAAAGCTGTGGTAAAATCATCCCAGCGAACACTGTCCCATGCTGTTTCTCGTTGAGTCGTTAGACCAGCTCCTTGCTTTTTCAAAATTTTCAACTGGCTACGCATACTCTTTACTTGCCCCATCTTCATTATTAGATTCTGCCTTTCTCCAATAATCTTAATCGATTTTAATTTCTTGTTAATTCTCCGAAGAGCTAATGAACACTCCTTAAGTCCATCATTAACCATTTTTTCATTATTGCTTATTTTCAGGAAACACAGCAGTGCCCGTATCTTATTCAACAGTGCAGCAATCATGTTGGTTGTTGTCTCACGAACGATCAGAAGAAACTGAATCAGAACTCTAGAATTCAACGATTTAATACAAATCAAGTCAACGGAATACTAAACATTAGTACAAGATATCCACGGTGTGAACAAAAGAATATAGACTAGAAACTTATATTTTCCATATTAATGTATGAACCGTTACTAGAAAATATAAAATTATCACCGTATACAAAATAAATTTAAGGTGTAATAAATATTATATTTAGTTCCTGAACCTCAAGTAGATCCCTGAACAAGGTATGTGGTGTCGCACCGGAACTATGCCATCAGAGCACCAATTAGAGGTTAGGAACTAGACACAATATTCATAGATCTCAAATTTATATTAGCTTTACGTAATCGATTAATTTTTCATGTAATTATCTATAAATTGTAAATTTGAGGTGTAATAAATATTATATCTAGATCCTAAGCCTCAAATAGACCCCTGAACAGGGTATGTGGTGTCGCACCGGAACTATGCCATCAGAGCACCAATTAGAGGTTAGGAACTAGATACAATATTCATAGATCTCAAATTTATATTAACTTTCCATAATAAAATAATTTTTATTTAATTCTCTTGTTACCGAAATTTGGCCAATAGGACGAGTCTTCTATAGCCAGGACAAGACCTAGGCAACTATTTCCCCAGAACGTCGACATTGGTTATACCTACTCATTAACGATGGCTGCCTACTTTGTACATAGGTCTTACAGACATCAAGAGCAAGTACTCTCTACCTATAGGGATACGTCTGTCATGGCTTCGTGAAGGAAATAGTCGGTCGTCCCTTTTATACCAGAATGGAGCCACAATTAATTAATGAATCAGTATTGTTTAACTATTTTCTTAAAGATTAAGGAAAACCAACTCACCTATTTATTCTGCACAAGATATAGGGAATCGTGAAATTCAATTATCTGTAAAAAGATTGTGAAGATAAGTCACATTATGTCAGATCATCGAATAACAAATTATTACATTTCACCCTCATAATAAAAAATTTTACAAGTTCAACTTCGAATGAAATTTTTCTAAGTCAAAATAAAAGTATAAAGATCTCAGAAACGGAACATTTTAAAGTAAGAATAATATTTCCGCAGACTCTCTGACACCCCTTAACACGTTGATTGCCGGTGACTCAACGTTTGAGTCATGCCAGTCCTCCCCTGAGTCACGCACAATCTAAAACGTTGATGACCTTTTGACGTTCCATAACATATTATAATATAAACACTATAATAAAATAATTCACCCTCACAATAAAAAATTTTACAAATTCAACTTTGAATGAAAGTATAAAATTTTAACATCTCAGGAATGGTACATTTTAGGGTAAAAATAACGTTTCCGCAGACTCTAAGACACCTATTAGTGACCTTTTGACGTTCCGTAACATATTATAATATAAACACTCTATTAAATAATTCATACTCATGAAAAAAAATCCAACTTTGAATGAAATTTTTCTAAGTCTACACAAAATAATGAAAATCTGAATATGTCAGAAACTATTCTTCCTAGACAAATAATAAAAATAAAATATCCCCAAAAGTAACTTCAATCGACTCTCAACCATATACCAAAGAATGAGCGCCGTACGTGCAGAATTTACCATCCTCATTTACTATTTTTTAAAATAACTATGTATGTTATTTGATATCCAAATCTACGAAGACGGCCTCTCGACTTTCGTTGAGAACGGCGGATCCAACCCCCGTTCTCATCGAAGTCGTTAACGACTTCTGTTGAGAACACCCCGTTCTCATCGAAGTCGTTAACGACTTCGATGAGAACGGGGGTTGGATCCCCCGTTCTCAGCGGAAGTCGTTGGGTAACCGTTGTGAATGACTTGTTCAAAAAACATCTCTTTTTTTAATGGACTCAATTAAAAACGATACGTATCAAAAAGTAATAGAGGGTTCTAAACATTAATCCCCAAGACGATGGGGACCTCACGTCTTATTATACGCTTATCTAGCAAACTTTTGTCTACGTTTCACGGTTGAGAGCATAGTTGTGTGGACATAGTACTGATGATGGGTGTGGCATTGTCTGGGTTCGAATCCCATACATTTAACCTTCAAATTTTTTCATTTTATTAATGCGCGTGCGGGAAGGCAGTTAGAAATTATGAAAGGGAAGGGGGTTGAGATAGTTTATAAATTCTGAGTGACCCCGAATTCATTCCTTTTCAATTCAGTTCTTTGGTTAGTTAAGTGTATTCGCTCCTGATTCATACTGCAAGGTAAGTTTTCATAAATTGGCTCCAATAATTATTTTGTTATTTAATAATGGACGTTGGTTTTCGATATGTTTATGATAATAGTGCAAAAGCCAAATATTAGAATCTACGGATGAGTGAATATAGAGTTAGTTGTATAAGGTAGAAGTGGGGTTAGTAAATGAGGATGGTAAATTCTCCACGTACGGAGCTCATTCTTTGGTATATGGTTGAGAGTCGATTGAAGTTACTTTTGGGGGTATTTTATTTTTATTATTTGTCTAGGAAGAATAGTTATTGACATATTCAGATTTTTATTATTTTGTGTATACTTAGAAAAATTTCATTCAAAGTTGGATTTTTTTCCATGAGTATGAATTATTTAATAGGGTGTTTATATTATAATATGTTACGGAACGTCAAAAGGTCACTAATGGGTGTCTTGGAGTCTGCGGAAACGTTATTTTTACCTTAAAATGTACCATTTCTGAGATATTAAGATTTTTATACTTTCATTCAAAGTTGAACTTGTAAATTTTTTTAATATGAGGGTGAATTATTTTATTATGGTGTTTATATTATAATATGTTATGGAACATCAAAAGGTCATTAACGTTTTAGATTGTACGTGACACAGCAATTGAGTAATCGGCCTTCGGGGGAGGACTGGCATGACTCAACAGTTGAGTCGCCGGCAGTCAACGTGTTAAGGGGTGTCAGAGAGTCTGCGGAAATATTTTTCTTACTTTGAAATGTTCCGTTTCTGAGATTTTTATACTTTTATTTTGACTTAGAAAAATTTCATTCGAAGTTGAACTTGTAAAATTTTTTATTATGAGGGTGAAATGTAATAATTTGTTATTCGATGATCTAACATAATGTGACTTATCTTCACAATCTTTTTACAGATAATTGAATTTCACGATTTCGTATATCTTGTGCAGAATAAATAGGTGAGTTGGTTTTCCTTAATCTTAAAGAAAATAATTAAACAATACTGATTCATTAATTAATTGTGGCTTCATTCTGGTATAAAAGGGACGACCGACTATTTCCTTCACGAAGCCATGACAGACGTATCCCTATAGGGAGAGTACTTGCTCTTGATGTCTGTAAGACCTATGTACAAAGTAGGCAGTCATCGTTAATGAGTAGGTATAACCAATGTCGACGTTCTGGGGAAATAGTTGCCTAGGTCTTGTCCTGGCTATAGAAGACTCGTCCTATTGGCCAAATTTCGGTAACAAGAGAATTTAATAAAAATTATTTTATTATGGAAAGTTGATATAAATTTGAGATCTATGAATATTGTATCTAGTTTCTAACCTCTAATTGGTGCTCTGATGGCATAGTTCCGGTGCGACACCACATACCCTGTTCAGGGGTCTACTTGAGGCTTAGGATCTAGATTTAATATTTATTACATCTCAAATTTACAATTTATAGATAATTACATGAAAAATTAATCGATTACGTAAAGGTAATATAAATTTGAGATCTATGAATATTGTATCTAGTTCCTAACCTCTAATTGGTGCTCTGATGGCATAGTTCCGGTGCGACACCACATACCTTGTTCAGGGGTCTACTTGAGGTTCAGGAACTAAATATAATATTTATTACACCTTGAATTTATTTTTTATACGGTGATCATAGTATATTTTGTAGTAACGGTTCATACATTAATATGGAAAATATAAGTTCCTAGTCTATATTCTTTTTTTACACCGTGGATATCTTGTACTAATGTTTAGTATTCCGTTGACTTGATTTGTATTAAATCGTTGAATTCTAGAGTTCTGATTCAGTTTCTTTTGATCGTTCATGAGACAACAACCAACATGATTGCTGCACTGTTGAATAAGATACGGGCACTGCTGTGTTGCAACAAGGATGCAAGGAAAAGTTGATTTACTACCTATAACTAAAGAAAAGTATATTTCATTCACTAAACACATTGATGAAACACCAATTCAGTTCCGTTTCATTGATTCATTTCGATTTATGAACTCCTCACTAGATAACCTAGCAACATACATAACTGAATATCCTAATCTGAGATCGCAGTTTTCTGAATTAGATGAGAATCGCTTCAAACTACTAACAAAGAAGGGGGTAACGCCATATGATTACCTTGATGCATTTTCGAGATTTGGTGAAACAAGTTTACCATCTATTGAGGGTTTCTATAATAATCTCGATAATAAACTCTGCCCTCAAAGATTGTATCGTAGGGCACAACGAGTTTGGAATGAATTCAATTGTAATAACTTGGGTGAATACGTTGATCTATACATGAGGACTGATATTCTTCTTCTGACAGATGTATTCGAACAATTTCGATCGAGCTGTCTTGAAACCTATAAGCTTGATCCTGCTCATTATTTCACATTACCTGGATTCACTTGGGATGCGATGTTAAAATATACGAAGCAAGAATTGGAGCTTCTCACAGATCCAGATATGTTTCTCTTCGTTGAACGAGGCATACGTGGAGGTCTCAGTCAAGTTTGTAGTCTTAGAAGAGCTACTGCAAACAACGTTTATTGTAATAATTATGATCCGACGAAACGTTCAAAGTATTTGATGTTCTTTGATATAAATAATCAATATGGTTGGGCCATGAGTCAATATCTCCCATACGGAGGGTTCGAATGGTGTGAAAATACCGACATTGATGTCACCTCCATTCCGGATGACGCAGATATAGGATATATGCTAGAGGTGGATCTTGAGTATCCTCAAGAATTACACGATCTCCATAAAGATATTCCATTTTGTTCTGAACATATTAATCCAAAGACTGGTAAACCTCGTAAGACTGGAAAGGAACCTTCAAAATTGATGGCCACACTACATCATAAAAAAAAATATATTATTCATTATCAAGCATTGAAGCAGGCGATTAAACATGGTTTGGTACTTAAAAAAATTCATAAAGCTTTAAAGTTCAAGCAAGCACCTTGGCTTAAAAGTTATATCGATTTGAACACTAAACTTCGAAAGAATGCGAATAACAAGTTTGAGAAAAATTTATTCAAACTTATGAATAATGCTGTTTTTGGTAAAACTATGGAGAATATACGTAAACGTGTCAACGTGTGCCTTCTAACTAAATGGTCTGGACGGTATGGTGCTGAGGCATATATTGCTAAACCTGAATTCAAGAACTGTATGATATTCAACGAAAATCTTGTTGCTATTGAATTAAGAAAAATGGAAGTCTTCTTGAATAAACCTATATATGTTGGACAGGCAATACTCGACTTGGCCAAAACAACCATTTATGCTTTTCATTATGATTATATGAAAAACGAGTTTGGGGGCGACTGCAGCGCCATCTATACGGACACTGACAGTTTAATCTACGAGCTTCATAAAGATCCATATGAGGTTATGAAACGTGATTGTCATGCCCGTTTTGACACGTCAGATTATCTATCTGATAATACTTATGGAATTCCTCAAGTGAATATGAAAGTATTGGGTATGATGAAAGATGAGAACAATGGAACTCCTATGACAGATTTTGTGGGACTTCGTTCAAAATTATATACTACGAAAGTATTAAAGACTCGTGCAGATATAGAAAAAGAAAAGAAGCAATGGGCTGATGAAGGATACGATGATTATGAGATAGATGATATTATTAAAAATGCAGGTGTTATGAAGAAAGCAAAAGGAGTCAAATCGTCCGTTGTGAGAACGAAGATTACTTTTGAAGATTATGAAAAATGTCTTGATACATGGAAGGAGGTTACCATAACCCAAAACTTGATTAGAGCCGATAAGCATAAGGTATATTCCATCTCACAGCAGAAAATTGCACTCAGCCCTGAAGACGATAAAAGATATTTAATACCTGGAACAGATGAGACGCTTCCTTGGGGCCATTATAAGGTGCCTTCGACCATTCCTCATGATGAAGATGAATTAATGGATACTGATTGATCATAACCTATAATTATTATACAATTAATAAAATTATTATGTAACAATTAAAATAAATAGTTATATTTTCATCCTTGTATCTATCCCCCCCCCGCTACCTACCTCCAAGAGATTGATTTGTATATATTCCATTTGAATAGTATAATATGAATAATGGTCATTAGACCATACATAAATCAGAGAGGTCATTGACCCCAAGGCAAAAGGGAACCATTTTCGCTATTTTGGACCTTAGATTTCCTTATGGGAATTTACATGTAAAAATGAGCCAAAGTGGGGTAGAACCGGCCTAGCCTATATACTAATACCTATTATTCTTTTTGGACGAGTAGGCAACATGTTGGGTGCACTATTTTTTCGTGCGGTTGCGAAAAAAACATGATTGCGATTTTGGGCGACAAATAAGCAGCAAAACACGTATGAAATAACTGCTAGAATAAGTGAATTTTATATGCAAAAATACTTGTTACCAATGTTTCCCCGTTAATATGTCGCAACCACGGTTGCGCTTTTGGGCGACAAATCAGCGTCTGTAGTGCGACACGGGTCTGAAAAATCTGGCAACGCTGCTAGTAGCCGCTCGTTTGTCGCTATTTTATTTTAGGATAAAAACGTCAACATGTTTTGCGGGTTAAAAGATGCCGCAAATAAATAATTTTAAGTCAGTATTACAATTAGGTAGATTTGTTTGTAAATAGGCTAGTTTTATGTTTCAACGCAGATATAAACATTTTTGGTTTGTAATAATTCTGGTATCTTTTCTGGAGGGGGCTTGAATAATTCCAGAGGGGGCTCAGCCCCCTCTGGCGCCCCATTGGCTACGGCCCTGTGTCGTGAGGCGTATACTCTATGTGAACCTTTGCAAATAAAACACGAATAATATTTATGAGTAAGTTTTACTCATTGTCTGTCTTTTATTGAATTGATAATTTTCCTTATTTGAATGGATGAATTTTTGTGTAACATTAGTTGCGGTTGCTTGTAGTATTTGATATCGTTGTTATAAGATTTCTATGAATAAAGCAAAACTTGGTACTTCTGAACCCTCAATTGTTTTTTCCCATTCCGTGTATTTCTATCGATTTTGGCTGTTATCAGATGAATCAGTAGCGTACCCCAAGTGTCAACCGGTTCGCCTAACGATTTTAATGTGCGTAAGTGTGTTCTAATTATATCGATCAATGTTCTCAAATCAATTGCGGATTCTTTTGAAATATTGGGTTTTTCTAATATAATTTTATGTGATTTTGAATAATTACTCTCTTGTTGTCAAAACGATTTTCAAAAATTTCCACGCTACTGCATAATTTGTTTCTAGTGCCTTTATAACGGACCTCGCGTCCCCTTTCAAACATGACCATAAATTATGTAATTTTTGAATACCGGAAAGACTATCCTCATTGTGAATGATCTTTTTAAATGAATTATAAAAATCTAACCATGTTTCGTATGTGCCGTCAAAGGTAGCTAGCTCAATTTTGGGCAACCTGATGTTGCTAGATACTGTAATACCCGCACTTTGTAATTTATCGGACGATATGCTGTTTGAATGTGAATTTGCCGCAGAATAACTTTTTACTAAGTCATGAGCTCTACTATATACTATGGTGTAATAAAGAATTTCACACTCGTCAAATTCGTTAGATTCTACACTAGATATTTCGTCGATTTTAATTTGTAAAGCTTCAAACTGATCAAGTATATTACCTATATTTTTTAAGCGTAATTTAACTTCAGTTGGACTATTCGGAGTTTGTTCGTTGTTCGAAAAGTTAATGAACTTAGTGAGTTTAGGTTGTAAAATACTTCTTTGTTTTCTTAATGAAACTAACTCGTTTGAGTCTGGCATATTTATGAATAGTATATGAAATATATAAATAACTATACCAGATGGAGTTTTAACGAGTTCTTCAACTGCGAACTGAACATATGATATATATATATATATATATATATATATATATATATATATATATATATATATATATATATATATAATATAATTTTTTGACAAGTAACTCAACTTATGCAAATGACAAAAACTTTCGAATTTCAAATTGGACACCTGGTATATTTTCATTTTTTGTCTCCATATGACATTTAGAATACAACCATGTTTCATTTGTCACTTTTTGTAACTTTTTTTATATTTTTTTGGAAATAAATTTTTATTCTAGAGGGCTATGGATGCGTTCAAATAACTAATTTCGGTCCTAAAATATTTGTTAAAAAACAACTTTACTGTTTTCGATCAAAATGTTTCAGCTATGTGACGTTTGATTTTAAAATTTTTATTACTTTTTTTTTTAGATGGCAACGTGGTGGCTCGTCGGGTTAAAAAAAATCATTTTATTACGATTAATTTGATACCACACTCTAGGTATTAGGTTGAAAGAAAACTTAAACTTAAATGAAGAATCTTATTGGGATTAAAATAAGATTTGAAATCATCGAGTAGCCTGTGACCAACACAACTGAAACAAAATGATTAATTGTTGCGGTAAAATTTGACGTGCCGACATATCATTTTACATCTCTTCTAGAAAGTTAATTAGGTATGGTGGCCCATCGTGTTAAAAAAAATTATTACGATTAATTTGACACCGCACTCAGGTTGGAAGAAAACTTTCGATAAGAAACTGAAAATGTTATATGAATCTTTAGAGTTCCGAAGCGGAGACCTCGGTAGACCAGGCGGTATGGTTTACCGCTTGTAAACCGAGGATTGTGGGTTCGAGCCCCACCTTGCTCTTGGGTGTTGTATATGTCCGGAATTTAGTGGTTATAGTTTTAAGAGAAATTGTTGGGTAATGTGCATCGTTCACAAGCCCATTGGCCGTTCGGAACCGGCGTTAAACTGTAGGCCCCTCGAGTTGAAAAAAAGAGTTCCAGATGTTCAAAATGACCTCCATCTTGTTGCTGACAAAGGCGAACTTTTCTTATTGTTGCTCTTACGTTTCTCAAATGTCTTGGTGAAATTCTTTGAATAGCTGCCCACATTTTGCCTTCTAATTCATGTCGTGTGGCAGGAGGTACATCATAATCCTCGTTTTTAATAGTTCCTCATAAAAAAAATCTATAGGCGTAAGGCCGGGGGACCTGAAAAATTTTTCAAAAAGGAATAAAGAAAAGTATAAATTGAAAACAACCCTATTTCACCTCGCCGGCTACCTAACTGGACTCATATTTCCAATCCGCTTTTCGTTGTGTTTTTCATGTAGATATTCCGTAACTGCCCCCAGGTTGTGCGAAGGAGGACCATCTTGTTGAAAATATAATGCAACTCGATTTATTAGTGGAACTTCGTCCAAGAAATGCTCAATTTCCTCCGTTAGGAAACTTAAATATCTAGCCCCTGTCAGGTCACCGTTAAAAATTCTAGGGCCTAAAATACTGTCCCCCAAAATTCCAACCATACAATTGAAACCAAACCGTTCTTGAAAATTTCCTTCCTCCATCATGTAAATTTGCATCGGACCAATATCGCTTAAGGCGCATTTTCCTCCACTTTCGCCAGTCGCCGACGACTGCGACTGAGTAGCCGCGACTGGTAGTAGCTGCGACCTATTCATTCAGGCGCGGTTTCCTCCACCTTCGCCAGTCGCCGGTCGATTGCGACCCGCTAGCCTGCGTCAATCAGTATTTGTCCCTCGTTCTGGTCTGTTCAGCACAAGAAAAATGAATATTTCAAAAAATCATTAATTGCAATGTTATTGAATTATCAAGTGCAGGAGGAAAATCTGCTTCTCATGTTAACGTTAGAATCTGAGAAACAGAGAAGCGAAGAATTAGCAATGTTCCGAAATAGTCGATTGGAAGGATTTCAGGCAATATTAATCCAGAACCACCTGACAGATAACGAAACAAAATTTAAAGAGTTTTTCCGAATTTCCCGGCATCAATACAACTACGCAAACTAACTTTCGTCGAGGAATTATCGCGGCACCCCTTCGGAATATGAGCAGCTACTCGCGACTGGACGAACGGCGACCGGACGCTGGTAGTCGCGACTGAGTAGCGGCTAGGAAAACAGGATGATTTAAAATGCGTTGGAGATGTCTTGACGAATTGGTCGACGCTACTCAGTCGCAGGGGACTGGCGAAAGTGGAGGAAAACGCGCCTTTATTATTCCTGTTGAAATGTCCTAAATTTGTGAAGCGGCTTTCGTCGGTATACAAAATTTTATATGGAAATGTGTCATCCTCCAAATATTTTCCAAGGAACCAATTGCAATATTCAAGTCTCCTTGCATTATGGTTTTGGTACAGGTGCTGGTGTAGTTGATATTTAAACGAATCATATTTATGTTTCTTCAAAATGTTAGGTGCAGAAGACTTCGTCAATGTCTTGCTATCTCCCTGAGTGACGTATTCATTTTTACTTGAACGTATGACACAACATTTATTTCTTTTGTCTTCACTCACAACAAATGAATAGTTTCCATCATTATCAGGCCCATTTTGCATTTTTCGGACCAGTTTTGGAAAATAGTGCAGGGTCGGGTGACGCCGATCAGGATATCTCTGTGCGTAGAGACATAATGATTTTATTTCAGTTATGTTGGTCACAGGCTACTCGATGATTTCAAAACTTATTTTAATCTCAATAAGATTCTTCATTTAGGTTTAGTGTTCCTTCAACCTAATACCTAGAGTGCGGTATCAAATTTATATATTACCGATCGACGGCTAATAATTATATTTTCAAGTGAAATATTCACCTGGAAGAGGATTAAGAGCTCATTTTTCTTGAAAAAATTGTGGCGTCTTTTCAAAAAAATATGACACCGTCCTTTCGAGAAACTTCATTTCCAACAATCAAATTCATCTAAAACTATGAAGATTCAAGCGGTCGCATGTTCTAATACTACTTCAAACTTCAATCAATCAATCAATCAAAATACGTTTATTAATCTTTCTGGGGGATGGGGTACATTTTTGTTTTCTAGCTAAATAATTTATTTTGGAAAGTTATAAGGTTTTGCAACCTTCTTCAACCCTAGCTTCACTTTATTAATTTTCTAACATTTACAATTTAAATAAAAAAACTAATTTTCCTATATTTGGGGGGAATGGGGCTACGGCCGACTTTTTTGCTAATTACGTGGCATTCGGACCAAGGTCAATATATTTCAACTGACATTAGATGGTAAGGGAAACCACAGAAAACCTTTACCCACGCAATGTACTGAGTAATCTTAACTTTATTATATATGAATTTATGAAAAATGGTTTGGCAAGAGATACATTTGCTGACGTTTCGCGCACTAACCGAACCGCACCCGGTTTTTCGGAGACGGATTGATTTTTCGCGCACTGTCGGCACTACGCGCACTTTCGACACTACTCGCACTTTCGACACTACTCGCTCTATCGTCCTTACACCACGCACTTTCGGCACTACGCGCACTTTTTCGGTCAGCAGATTCGGAGTGGTATGTCCTCTAGGTGGTCAAGGACTTCGTCAGGAGGATCCTGAAGCACTTGGAGGATTCTGGAAGGAGGGAAAGGAAACCTTTTCTTCGGCCTTCTGCAGAGGACTCTTCGTCGACGGTGATGCCACGGCGTCATGAGCGTCGCTCGGGCTTCGATGTTAGGACCGTGCAATGTACGTTGGGCGTATCGAGCTTGGAGATTTTGGAGGTGTTCGAAAATGGGGGGAATTTTTACGTGTTCGTGTATAGTATGACGGATAACGTCTGTCTAGACGCATCTGTGAGGTAAAGTCGAATAGAGTAACAATCTATATGCTACTATTGGTCTTATGAACATTTTGTACTTGTGTAACAGAGTTCGAGGATTACATCCTCGAATTCTGCCTCTTAGAGCATATAGAATGTTAGATCTGTTACGGACTTTTTTGAGTGTGTTTTGTAGATCGGATCTCCAATTATTGTGTTGATTGAATGTGACTCCCAAGTAAACAATGTCCTCCTGCAGTACGTGGTTTTCACCCCATAAACTTAGTCGGACGTTGTTTTTGTTGAATTTACGTGTTTGTGTGTAATTTGGGTGATGAAAAAGTATTGTTTGTGTTTTACTTGGGTTAGGTGTTATTCTCCATTTGCTCGCCCACGTACTGATCCGGTCTAGGTGGCCCTGCGCTATGCGGCTGCATAGTGTCGACGTCCTCGCCGTGGTCCATATCGCCGTGTCATCTGCAAAAAGTGAAATCTGTGTATCTATATTTAAAGGATGAGGGATATGGTATGTAAAAATAAGGTTAAGGAGGGGAGCGAGAATCGATCCTTGCAGGATTTCCCGCTCGTGGAATAAATTGTTCGGAAAAGCATTTTTGTACTTTTATTCTGATGCTGCGGTCGGAAAGATAAGAAACTAGAAGTTTAATGAGATGGAGGAGGAGTTGGATATCCTGAAGCTTCCGAATCAGACCGGCATGCCAGACCTGATCGAACGCTCTCTTGATATCGAGAAAAGTAGCGAGAACGTAGGCACCAGTATTCAAAGCTTTTGTTACATCGGTATGTAATTTAAAAAGGGGATCGAAAGTGCTACGGAAGGGCATGAAAC
The DNA here is from genome assembly GCA_030704885.1 of Cynegetis impunctata. Classification (NCBI taxonomy): domain Eukaryota; kingdom Metazoa; phylum Arthropoda; class Insecta; order Coleoptera; family Coccinellidae; genus Cynegetis; species Cynegetis impunctata. Next base: position 385,651 of record JARQZK010003684.1, on the reverse strand, counting down.
CATGTTGAGTGTTTGGAATGATATAACATGCATCCACAAATTTTCGCTGGCAGATAATTCTTTCTAACAACTTACCAACGACATTCAGAATATATATCGGCCTGTAATTGTCTGAGGATGTGAAAGGTTTTGGAATAAGAACTATCGTGGCCTCTTTCCACGCACGCGGGAAATAACACAGTTCGAGGCATCAGTTGAAGATTTTGGACATATATTCCATCGCCTCGGGAGGGAATTGACGGAGAACGGCACGTGATATGCCGTCGCCGCCTGGAGCCGTGTTCTTGCCCGAATGAATGGCTTCCGCCACGATATTGGGATCTATAAGGGAAGTGGATCGCCTCCGTTCAATTGGATTTCGAAATTAATGTTTCTGATATTTTCTAAGTTATGTTCTGAATTTAAAAAAATTTGATTATCAAAAAATGGATTTTTCCTAAAGGTTCTATTATAAATTGGTTATCTGGAGCTTTTAAAGCTAGTACTTGAACTTTTCTGTTTCGTGAAAGAATTCTGAATTTACGCCAGAATTTTTTGCCGTTTCTGAAGTCAAGTTTCGACGTAGCGTCGGACCACTTTTCTTCTTTGAAACGGTTGGTTTCCCGGCGTACTGTTGCCGAAAGTCGATTATATTCTGTTTTAATAGCGGCGTCTCTTGTTTTAAGAAATAAACGATAGGCACTTCGTTTTTGTTTAATGATTTTCACTATGAACGGAGGCAGGGGTTATGTTAATTGTTTTCTCTGGAGCAGAGGTGTTAAATGATTGTGTAATTAATTGTGTAAAATGAGCAATAGTGTTATCTAATTCATGAGTATTCAGAATTTCTGGCTGGACGGGAAGATTTTCTACTATAAGGTTACGGAACTGTTCCCAGTCCGTGTTTTTAAAATCCCTGAAAGTAGACAAAGTAGAATTAACCAGAAGTTGAAGGTGGTCGGATGTTATCGTTTGACCGATAAAACATGGATCCTCAAAATAACGTATAAGATCAGGCGTAATCAGAATATGGCTTATAGAAATACCGTTATGGTTAATAAATGTAGGATTAGTATTATAACACCTCCACAGATGAAATTCTATGAGGTATTCGGATAGAATACGACCATTTCTGTTCGTTGTTGTATCGCCAAATTGAATGTTTCGGGCGTTGAGGTCGCCAAGCAGTATAGAGTTTGGGATTGTCGATATATATTGCAGAAAATCCGCCGGAAGAATATCGCCAGGGGGATGGTAGTAACTAAATATAGTTACTGTTAAGTTATTCAAGTGGAGCTTCGCGGCTACGCACTAATGTGAAAACTCGTTCGGAATTGTAAATTTAGTTGATGCAAAACAATTTTTAATAAGTAACGCGGTGCCACGTATGGCTCCGAGTAGACTATTGCGTTGAAATGTGTTGCAATTTGATAGAAAGAGTGGGTGTTTCAGCATCGTTTCAGTTATGTAGAGGATGGATATATTATGATTTAGGAGGAGTGCTTTAATAAATCCATTTATTCGGAGATCGAAGACATTGCGATGGGGGCCATGGTAATGGAAACTTTACTGCCGCAATAATTAATTATTGCAGTGCGGTTTAGGAATGCGCTGGAGCATTCGGTGATCACCTTAGTGATAATTTCCCGTTTTTCGGGGAATACGTTGGAAAGAGTGAGTAATGAACCGAATCATGGAATGAATTCGGGCGAAATGTTCGCACTTAGGTTGATCGCGGTCGGAAGTACTCTCGTTAAGGACTTGGATCGGGGCGATTTTATGGAATTCCGTAGGAGGTTTCCTGCGTTTACGGCATTTCATGTCTCACGCAGGATGATCACCCCTACAATTAGGGCATGTTGGATTTTTTTGATTGGGACAAAGATTGTTTTTATGATTGCCACCGCAGGAGTCACATGCAGGCTTAGCGACACAGTCGTGGCGATCGTGGCCGTTCTTTGAACAAAGTGAACCGAATTTTGAAATTGGAAGCGGGACTTTTGACGGTTCCACTTCGTGTGTACGACCGTAGATCGACAAACCATTAAGTAATAATTCGTCGTTCGCGGTCTTTGAAAAAGTGGCGACTCTTATAAGAGTCGTTTGTTTGTTGGTTGCTGTGGAAGTTATTCTCCAGTATTTATTGAAGTTGATATTTTGAGTTCTTAGGGCCTGTTTGATTTCCTCGACTGTGTAGCAAATGTCAACGTGTTTAATAACGCAGGAATATGAAATTTGGGGGGGGGGTCGGTTTACCGGATTAACAATTTTGTGATAGTTCAGAGGAAAAAATGTAATAGAGGGAGTACCTACGGTATTTTGGAGACTTTTTTGGAAGTTCTGGGGGGCGGGGTTATTGCATTCAATAAAGGCAGTCTTATTGAAGGTTAATTAAAGCCAACTGAGTGGTTTTAATAACACTGAAAAAATCTTTTTGAGATTTGATGGAGTCCGGGATGTAACGGACCACATATCGGAATACTATGGGGATTTTTTGAATTATCGGAGGATATCGACGAAAATGACGAGTTTTGACTCGGAGTTTCTACGTGAGGTAGAAAGTTGGGCAGTTGGGGGTTTTGGGATGTTTAGAGTGAGTAAAGACGGAATTGGGGATGACGGAGTAGCACTCTTCTGACTCCTAGTAGTCCTTTTCTCCGAAGTATCGCTCTTCGGAGTGGTGGACCTTCTACGGGGGACGGGGCAAGGGTCGGAGGCAGGTGGCTTTTTACGACCACCCGCCTTGGCGGCGGTGTTAGGCATACAGTGAGATATATATGAACAGCAATAGAAATATGGAATAATTGGAAAAGACTCACCCGAGTTACGATCTGCCACTGGGATCTCACGGTAGAAGACACTGGGAAGTGTCAATGTAGCAGTATCATCTTTCCATTCCCAGAACTCATCCTACATGCTTTAGATACTTGGGAACAAGAGTTCATCAGTTTCAATATTCATATTCATTCCTAACTTAGCCTTGGTTAGAGAACCATTACATATAGTTCATTATTATAACTTAGATTTAATTTCAATATTGTAACAAGTAAATAAAGTCTTCTTTTTAAAAATCGAATTCACATTGCCAAATCTATAACTGGCGCAGTCGTGTAGTGTTCCGAACGGTAAAGGAAGAAAATCGCCGAATACCAGTATTGGAACTTTGAACCTAAAATATTCGGCAGTATAAAAATCGTCGTGTTTGTGCTACTGATAAACTTTCGGAGTTGGTGATTGTGAATTCAACCAGGACGCAGTCAGACTTCGACAACGTTTTTTTTCAAAAGAAGACAACACCAAACTTTCAGAAGAAGGATGCTAACTTCGCTTATTCTACTGTAAGTGCTCTCCCTTGTTACACCTCCTTACAACTAAAATTGAAGTAATCATAGAATAACTAATCGTAATTTTAATTAATTCATGTCAAATTCTTCGGAGGAAGGAAACGATATCGAGGAAGTAACTGATATTTTAAATAGTTTGAATATCGCTAGTTCTCAGATCAGCATGACTAATCCTCACCCAACAAGTGATCCTCCTGTTCATCAAGTAAATATGAGTCTACTCAGATATCAAGCAGACAATATTCCGGTTTTCGACGGGAATCATAAACAATTAAATAGGTTTATAAACTCTTGTGAAAATTTTATTCATGCTTTTCAAAATGCGAACAATCCTAGTGATGTCATTAATATTTGCATTTTTGATACCATATTAGGAAAATTAAGAGATAGGGCAGCTGATCTCATATGTAGTAGATCCGAACTAACTTCATGGCAGCTGATTAAAAATGCTCTCAATCTAATGTTCAGTGATCAACGCAGTATAGATTGCCTTATCCAAGATTTAATTACTCTAAAGCCTTTAAGAAATGAAAATCTTTCGATGTTTGGTATGAGAATACAGGATGTTAGAAGCTTACTGTTTTCTAAATTGAATTCTGATATTCAATATCAAAATGAAAAACGAATTAAAATTCAACATTACGATGATTTTGAATATAACAAATATCCCCTGATAAATATTAACAACTTGTCAAACAGAACAGATTTACCGTACATTTTCATACTGGAATTGAATGGATATTTTTTTATCGATACGGGAAGTTCTCGTTCACTTATGAATCCCCAATTAGCTCTTAAATTATATGATCAATTCATATATGAAGAAAACTTCTGTATTCAAACTGCTCATGCACTATCTCAACATAAACATGTAATGAGCATACCATGCTTTTCAATATTTAACACAAATAAAAATATCAAATTTTATTTATTCAAATTTTCAAATAAATACGACGGTCTCATTGGATCAGATTTTCTGAGAGAAACTAAAGCCAATATCGATTTCAATAATCAAGACCTTATTACTTAGAAGGCTAAAATTCCTATTATTTACAATTAAACATTCTACAGTAGCGATCAACCTAAACCGATTCACTGTATTACAATTCTCCCTAGATCGCATAAAATCGTTAAAGTTCCAGCTACGGCAGTGTATGGAACAGGTATTTTGAATTATAAAAATTTTGAAAACGGCACTGAAATGCCAATGGCTCTTGTTAACGTAGACAAAAATTTTGCTATCACAAATTCAGCAGAAAATTGCGTACAAATAAAAATTTTCGAAGCCGTACCTTGAAATGATTAATCAGAACGAAAACTATTTTATGGAAAAAATGGATGTCGATGAAGATATCCCTTTCAATAAATCGCATGATAACATTCTAAAGGCAAATATGAAAAATTTAAATTTAGCTCATTGCAATCCGGAAGAAAAAGAGGCAATTAGGAAATTGTGTATGGAATTTCGTGATATATTTCATTGTGAAGGTATACCCCTAAGCTTTACTCACAGAATTAAACACAAGATTAATCTTACCGATGAAACACCGGTTTATACAAAACATTACCGATTACCAGAAGTTCACCAAAACGAAGTAAAGCAGCAAGTTGCTAATATGTTAAGAGAAGGAATAATTCAACCTTCTACTTCTCCCTGGTCTAGCCCTATTTGGGTAGTTCCAAAAAAACCTGACTCAAACGGAAAAAAACAATTTCGATTAGTGATTGATTATAGAAGACTAAATTCCAAAACTATAGACGATAGATATCCATTTTCAAATATAACTGAGATTTTAGATAAATTAGGAAAATCAAATTACTTTACCACGTTAGATTTAGCCTCAGGATATCATCACATCCAGGTTGATCCTAATGACGCCGCTAAGACAGCGTTCTCCACCTCAAATGGTCATTACCAGTTTGAAAGATTAAGTTTCGGTCTCAAAGGAGGTCCGTCGACGTTTCAGAGGGTAAAGGAAAATATTTTGAAAGGGTTACAAAATGAAATATGTTTTGTGTACCTAGACGACATTATCATTTATTCGGTTTCTCTGGAAGAACATTTATGCAGGTTAAGAGAAGTATTTTCTAGGCTGAGGGAAGCTAACTTAAAAGTCCAAATGGGCAAATGTCAATTTATTCGGAAGGAGGTTCAATATCTAAGACATTTTACGCCAGAGGGTGTACGTCCAAATCCTGACAAAATCAAAGCCATTCAAAAATTTCCTATACCATCAGATAAAGCACAAATGAAAAGATTTCTTGGTTTACTAGGTTATTACCGTAAATTCATAAATGGATTCGCAAAAATTACTAAACCTCTAACATTATGTTTAAAGAAATACGCAAAAGTCATTCATACTACAGAATTCATAGAAGCATTTGAAACTAGTAAAAACCTTCTCATAAATGCCTCTATACCACTACCCAGATTTTAAGCAACCATTCATTTCAACCACTGACGCGAGTGATTATGCTATTTCAGGCATAGTCAAGGAAATCTACCCCTTGATAGACCAGTTGCATTTGCTTCCCGTACCTTAAATGAAACTGAAGTTCAATACTCAGCAATTGAAAAGGAGCTACAAGCAATTGTCTGGGCTGGCAAATATTTCCGACCGTATTTGTACGGAAGGCGTTTCTAAATTTATACGGATCATAGACCGCTAGTTTGGCTTTGGAATTAAAAAAAACCCAATAGTAAACTCGTTAGATGGCGCCTTAGACTGGAAGAGTTTGATTACGAAATTATATACAAAAAAGGAAAACAAAATACAAACGCTGACGCTTTATCTAGAGTTCAAATTAATGCTCTCGAGAATGATAGTATAATAGCCGAACCAGGAGAAGTGAATCAAGACATATTAGCATATTTGAAAAATCTTGCAGAAAATCCCATCGATGACTCAGAACCCCAACCCTGTTCTAGCAAAGAAGGAAATAAAATTAAAATTCTTCAAAACATTCTTCTTTCAACTTCCCGTTCAATTAACAACGATAATAGCGACGATGACTGTACGGTGCATTCCGATAGCAACTCAGAATCCGCGAGCGACGGAATACAAATTCTAGACGAAATTAAAAATAATAAATCCCATCAAATTATAGTTACACCGAATGTACCGGGTGTCTGATTAAGAGAGGCACGCGGCTGTATCTCACAAACTATTCGTCGTAGAGACTTACGGTAAAAAATTTTATGACCAAAGTGGCCAACAGAAAATCATAAAAATTATTTTCAGGTTTCTAAGATGACCGCCAGAAGGCGTAACCGCCATCTGAAACTTTTAAAGTGATTTTTTTCTGAAATTCATCTGTTGAATATACCAAAAGAGTCATTTTTATTTGACACTTTTTGACGTATCTATTGAAATGAAGTGGTGAGGGTTAATTCAATGTTTTTTTGAATAAACAGCTGTAACTCCTGAACGACTGAACGGATTTCAACAAAGTTGATCTCGTTGAGAAGAGCGTTCATTGCTTCATCGAAAACATTTTATCTGTGATCTGTCAAATTTTTAGTTATGCCGGCAGAGAGCGTTTTTTGATATAATAACATAAAATTGCTAATTTCTCTAAAAAATTAAATGCAATAATATAACTTTTTTTCCATAAAAATCTATTGTGATGATGCCAAAATAGGCTAGTGAAAACCGTATCTCGATATCTTATTCCTAGCCTAAAATATCGAAGAAAGAAAACTTAGTTATCATATGATTCAAAAAGACTCCATCACACCGGTATTTATTTTCATTTATCTATATTTTTCCAAGAATCAATGATAAAATTTCATCATTCAATGATTATTATATAGGTACTAGTATTCTAAGTTCAAAAAATTTTTATAAAATCGTTTAGGGGCATAATAATCAATAAATATAATTTGTGAAAGTGCAAGAAGGTAGTCAGAATAAGAAGAGCAGGCCATGAAGGAAAAATAAATGCCTAAAATCAACTTGTCAACAAATATTAAAAATGAACTTATAATGGCAGTGTAATGAGTTTTTGTGGCACACACATCTAAGGACTGAAAACTATTGAAATGCATTTACGAACAATGAAGATGTTGATATGTTTGCGGTATATTTTGAATGTCTTCAAAATGCGGCAATGGCACAAAGATTATATAGAACTCGATTTCCACATGTGAGAATTTGTTGGGCATATTTGAAGAAAATAGGGAATTTTCATCTTAAATTTATAGGGTCGAAGCTGCCAGTATTACGCAAATTTCGGACTAAACGCGGAAAAATTCTCGCATGGAATAAACGCCGAATATAGAGTACTGTATATTCTTTGTGCCAATGCCACATTTTGCAGAAATTCAAAATATACCGCAGTGATATCAACAGATTCATTGTTTGTAGAAGGCATTTCAATCTTTTTCAATTCTTCTGTATGCCACAAAAACTTATTAAACTGCCACTATATGTATAATTTTAGTATTTGTTGACAAGTTGATTTTAGGCATATGATTTCCTCCATGGCCTGCTCTTCATATACTGACTATTGCATTGCACTTGCATATTATTACATTGGTTATTATGCTCCCACTCGAGTTTTTCTTGAAGTTTTTGAAATAAGAATGTTATTTTTTGAAAATCATAAAATTATTAAATTTCATCATTGATTCTTGGAAAAAATTCAGATGAATGAAAGTTAATACCGGTGTGATGGCGTCTTTTTGAATCATATGAAAACTCAATTTTCTTTCTTCGATATTTTAGGTTAGGAATGAGATATTGAGATACGGTTTTCACTAGCCTATTTTGGCATCATCACAATACATTTTTATGGAAAAAAAGTTATGTTATTGCATTTAAATTTTAAGAGAAATCAGCAATTTTCTGTTATTATATCAAAAAACGCTCTCTACCGGCATAACTGAAAATTTCGCAGATCACAGATAAAATGTTTTCGATGAAGCAATAAATGCTTTTCCCAACGAGATCAACTTTGTTGAAATCCGTTCAGTCGTTCAGGAGTTACAGCTGTTTATTAAAAAAAACATTGAATCACCCCCATCACTTCATTCCAATAGAAATACGTTAAAAAGTGTCAAATAAAAATGACTCGAATAAAGCTCAGCTCTAAACAAAAAATATTTTTTTGGCATATTCCACAGATGAATTTCAGAAAAATCACTTTAAAAGTTTCAGATGGTGGTTACGCCCCCTGGCGGCCATCTTAGAAACCTGAAAATAATTTCTAGGATTTTGTGTTGGCCACTTTGGTAATAAAATTTTTCACCGTAAGTCTCAACGACGAATAGTTTGTGAGATACAGCCGCGTGCCTCTCTTAATCAGACACCCGGTACATGATGAATTGGAAGTCAAAGACGAGAGCTACCAAAGTTTGAAAATGTTGTTTGTCAAAGTTCCTATGAATAATCCAAAATTAGTTTTGAAATTTCTTTAGGAATATACTACATCAGCACATAAATTCCATTTTTATTTTCGCAATGAAGAGCAATACTCAAAATTTAATCCAGTGTATAGAGAACACTTCAACCCGAAATCACTCGAGTTAGTAAAATGTCCGAAATTAGTAAATACAGTTAAAGATAAGGAAGAACAGCTAATGTTAATTAAATTCTAACACGAAGGTAAATGCAACCACCGCGGAATAACTGAGAACTTCGAACATCTCCGAAAAAATTATTATTGGCCTAAAATGAAGAAAGATGTAACACTTTATATAAACTCTTGCCACATTTGTAAAATTTCAAAATATGGCAGAGCAAAACCTTATTCTCCACTAATGATTACAGAAACTCCCACAAAACCATTTCAAATTATTCATGCAGACGTTTTTCGGTTCGATGGTAAAGATTACATGACCGTTCTTGATGAATTTTCAAAACACGGTCAAGCATTCCCTTTCAAAGCTAAAAACGCTATAGAAATTAGCAGTACCTTATTTCGCTATTTCACATTTTATGGATTACCGAAAAAAATTGTTTTAGATAACGGCACAGAATTCAACAACGAAGTAGTTCAAGAAATACTCAAAATTCATAAAGTTAATATTCACTTTGGCACTCCCTTACACCACGAAAGTAATTCAGATGTTGAAAGATTCCACTCGTCATTGTTAGAACACCTACGTATTCTTCGGAATGAATACGGAACTGATAGTAATGTAATAGAATATGCCTTAGTTGCATATAATAGTTCAATACACTCTGTCACAAAATTCACACCTTTCGAGTTAATTTTAGGACACACCGCGTCTAGAGACCCTCATGATCTAATTGATAGTTCCTTCTCAAATTATATAGAAAATCGTGGAAATAAACTTAGAAGCCTTTATGAAACTGTTACGAAAAATATGCAAAAACAAAAAGAACGTTTAACTGAAAAACACAATAAGAAAGGTCCAACTCAGACTCAATTTGAAATCGGTCAAAAAGTTTACAAGGCATCCCAAAGCAGAAACAAGAAAGACAATAAGGCTAAAGGTCCGTTCGAAATAATTGAACTACTACCCAATAACAAAGTTAAAATGAAAAACTTAAAAACATCGAAAATAGAAATTATCCACGTAAAAGAATTAAGGGTCCCCAATATTTCTGTTACAGATCCTCCATCAGAGCCGCTGTAACTGAGGTTACACACCCCTCGTTTCAGAAAATTAGTGAAACCCCAGGTCTACTTCCCTTCAAAATTGGCGTTGCGCAAATTCATACAGATAAGTGGTCATTTTTTCAAACATATGACATATCTGGTCTTATAGAAGAGTTTAAAGCTCTACAGTACTCTACCGCCCTGATAAAAAAATCATTCAGTGGGATAGGCAGTAGTAAATATTATAAAGTAGAACTTTTGAATTCCTATCACTTAATACAAAATCTTGAGAAAAGAATACATAACCAATTATTCCAAATAAATCCACAATAACAAAGGCATAAACGAAAGCGAGGTTTAATTAATGGACTGGGCTCTGTTATCAAGGCTGTACCTGGAAACTTAGATGCATCGGACGCTGAACGTTATGATAAGGCAATCGAGAGTTTTTCTCGAAATACAGGTCAAATTAGATTCCTTATGAAAGAACAGCTCAGTGTTATACGAGGTGTAATCGAAAAGTATAATAATACAATTTCAGGATGAGTTAAGAACCAGTTAGTATTACAAGGTAAAGTAACACAACTTTTGAATCACGGCATGCAAAACGCAAATAATTTTCACTTCACACATTCAGAAATAATCGCTTCACAAATAATTTCAGAATTCCAAATTATATCACAAATTTTAAGTAACTCAGAAAATGCAATTACTTTTTCGAAGATCAATATCCTCCATAATTCCATTGTTGATCCAAATGATCTGCTTCATGAACTTAAATACATTGAATCTTTTCTTGATAAAAATCATAAATTACCTTTTGAACCAGTTCAAGTGAATATTTTACTTTTCGAAAAAATAGCTACTGTAAAGTATTATATAAAATCAACAAAAATAAATTTCATTATCGAAATTCCACTAACGGAGAGGGAAAATTATTATTACTACAAATTGTGGCCAGTCCCAACAAAATTCGGAAACCAATATAAGATTATTGTCCCCTCATTCCAATACCTTATCCAAAATGAGCACTACCACCTAATGACCAATCAACCCTGTAAAGAAGTAAAATACATACATCTGTTCAAATGGAAATCCAGTGAAGAACGAAGTCGACTCGCCGTGCGAAGTAGGATTGATCAAGTTTAAGGAAAATTTGAAGAATTGCAAACAACTCATAGTACATTTCGAACATCCAAAAATCCAGAAAGTCTCCAAAAATAAATTCATTATTATGATACCAGAAAAACTAGTGGTAAAACAAAATTGTGGAGAAGACTCAGAAAATATTCTTTTATCTGGTATATATCTACTACAGCTCCCCCCAAATTGTGAAGTCATCATAGAAAACTCCATTTTGAAGATATATGAAAACGAGGAAATCAATTACAAACCTATTAAGCTTCCTTAAATCGATCTGACAGATCTGTTCGACAGCCCTAACCTATCCGAAATAATAAAACAATAGTTCTTGACCATATTGAACTGGACGACATAAAAACACTTAAATCTGCATTGGTAACACAAGAAAATCTCCTGGAAACCCGTCAACAGAACTCATACAGCCTTAGCTATTTAATTATTATATCAGGTGTACTGAGCTTAATCTGTTTAATTATCATCGATGGCCATTGCATCAGAAAAACCAAATGGAAATAGGAAATAGAAAACCCAAGAATTCAAGAAAATCCTACAGCCACCATCATTATTTGATTCACATCCATGGATGTTCAACAGTCTCAAGGAGGAAGAAGTTACGATCCGCCACTGGGATCTCACGGTAGAAGACACTGGGAAGTGTCAATGTAGCAGTATCATCTTTCCATTCCCAGAACTCATCCTACATGCTTTAGATACTTGGGAACAAGAGTTCATCAGTTTCAATATTCATATTCATTCCTAACTTAGCCTTGGTTAGAGAACCATTACATATAGTTCATTATTATAACTTAGATTTAATTTCGATATTGTAACAAGTAAATAAAGTCTTCTTTTTAAAAATCGAATTTACATTGCCAAATCTATGACTCCCGATATACACTACACAACACGGTTCACAGGACTTTCTTCACTTGACACTTTCACAGGACTTTTTTCACAACACTTAAGGGTGATATCACAGGATTTGAAAAAATCCTCTTCGTCGACCGTAATAAGTAAAAGATTATTCGAGACTTCAAACTTACCTTATCCGTCTCTTCGGTCGACTCGGCGGCCCCGTTTACCGTCCTGGGACGTAGATTTGTGGGCTTGGCTTCGGACTTATTTTGTTTCAGTTGTGTTGGTCACAGGCTATTCGATGATTTCAAATGTTATTTTAATCTCAATAAGATTCTTCATTTAAAGAAAGTTCTTAGGGTTATGGGATTCCAGGTTTTTATCCAAAGTTTTCTTTCAACCTAATACCTAGAGTGCGGTATCAAATTAATCGTAATAAATTGATCTTTTTTTTCAGCCCGACGAGCTACCATGTTGCCATTTGAAAAAAATAGTAATAAATGTTTTAAAATCAAACGTCACATAGCTGAAAAATTTTGATCGAAAACAGTATGTTGTTTTTCAACAAACATTTTAGGACCGGATTTATTTATTTGAACGCATCCATAGCCCTATAGAATAAAATTTTATTTTGGAAAAAAAAAGAAAAACGATTACAAAAAGTAGCAAATGATACATGGTTTTATTCTTAATGTCATATGAAGACAAAGAAACTGAAAATATACCAGGTGTCCCATTTAAAAATCGAAAGTTTATGTCACTTCCGGTGAAATCGGAAGTTGCATGAGGTTGAGTTACTTGTCAAAAAATGCAGTTTTATACATTAAAGAGATCCTCTGAATTTTATTTCATTATCTCCGAAAACAAAAAAGTTATAGGGGCGAGCCACCTTCCGTGGACACTCGTTATATATATATATATATATATATATATATATATATATATATATATATATATATATATATATATATATATATATATATATATATATATATATATATATATATATTGTATACTGGGGTTTACAACAAGGATGATATTATTTTAAATTGTAAAATAATGAATATGTATGATAAAAAAATTATTTTTTCATATTTTGCAACGTGATGAGTGACTACTATGTTCTGAATAAGATATCATTTAAATGACTACCTCCACTTTGGTTACAGAAGCGAATTCGATGAGTTCAAGTTTCAATGACTATGCAATAAATCTGGTCTAATTTCACCAATACAACGCCTCATACTCTGTTTCAATTCAAGTGTTCGTGGTTTATCTGTGGTCAAATCACAACTTCTTGGAGGCAAATGGAGGAGAAATACAGTGAACACTTGCATTTCTTGAAATATTATGGATTCTCCAATCTTTTCTTGTTGAAATCACATTTGGTCCAAATCTATGTCTTCCAATTGTACCCACAAAAAATTTGTTAACATTGCTCTATATAGCGTTCACCATTTACTGTGACAGTTCGACCTTCTTCATTTTCAAATAAATATGGTCCTATGATTCCACCATATCATAAACCACACCACACTGTTACTTTCTGAGGATGCATTCGCTTCTTAACAATCTCCTGTGGATTAGTAACCCTCCAGAACTGACTCTTTCGCTAATTAATAAAGCCATTCAGATGAAAATGAGCTTCGTATGAAAAGATGATTCTGTTAGTAAAATCATTGTCAAGCTGTTCTTATGCCCATTCAGCAAACTCACGGCGCTTCCGATGATCTAGAATCTAGAGGCTTCGGCTCTTGAGTCAATGCAATATTATACGGATGTAAGTCCAAGTCTTTTCTCAAAATACGCCAAGTGGATGTTTGTGAAAGACCAAGTTGCTGTGAAAATTAGCTTTTACAACTTCAATATTTTCTGCATTTCTTATATTTCGATATCGTCTTGGTGTTTTCGTATCGTGTAGTGTGAATTCTGATTCCAATTTTCCAATAATTCGACGAAACGCAAGCACGTTAGGTCGATTACGACGATAATTTTTGTTATTTTTGGATAATAACCAAGCGTTGTTCAAGTGTGTATTTTACTATGATAAATTGTCAAAATATATTGAATACAACTGGCATTATTTAACATTTCTACTGTATTCAATATAGCCGATAGGACATTTTAAAATAATATACTTATTGTTGAAAACCATATATATATATATATATATATATATATATATATATATATATATATATATATATATATATATATATATATATATATATATATGAAAGACCAAGTTGCTGTGAAAATTAGCTTTTACAACTTCAATATTTTCTGCATTTCTTATATTTCGATATCGTCTTGGTGTTTTCGTATCGTGTAGTGTGAATTCTGATTCCAATTTTCCAATAATTCGACGAAACGCAAGCACGTTAGGTCGATTACGACGATAATTTTTGTTATTTTTGGATAATAACCAAGCGTTGTTCAAGTGTGTATTTTACTATGATAAATTGTCAAAATATATTGAATACAACTGGCATTATTTAACATTTCTACTGTATTCAATATAGCCGATAGGACATTTTAAAATAATATACTTATTGTTGAAAACCATATATATATATATATATATATATATATATATATATATATATATATATATATATATTTTTTTATAAAATATGTATATATATATATATATATATATATATATATATAAAAATATATATATATATATATATATATATATATATATATATATATATATATATATATAAATATATATACAGTGCTTTCATGATGAAAGGAACAAATTCATTAAAAAATTAGGTTTCTATTTCATGTTAAAATCCTCGGACAGGTCGATTAGTATTTTTATTTGGGCAATTTTCGCAATAAAAATTTTGTATACAGGGTGTCTCATTCAAGAGCTATGGCTTTGTCATTAGTTTTTTTAAAGGTAATACCCTGTATATTATTTCACTTTACAATTCTACGATAAATTCTTATCACTTTTTGTGAACATACCATATGCCTCAACTTGATGGATTCCCAGATTATAACGGAGATAGTGGAGCACCTGGAGATTTAAAATGTGGATTAAAAGTACAAAAAAAAATTTAGGTAAACATTGTCATTAAATCTGAAGAATGAAATTTCACATGTACCATCTGAATTCATTCACTGGTGCTGTATAGTCCGCAGTTTTCACGTTTTTAACGCTCCAAGCACTACACTACTTCATTGTTTAAGAAAATGCAATTACTTGAGAGAGAACGTATTGAAGTACTTATGATGATTGGTTTTGGAGATAGGGTGCGTTCACAAGAAGAAGTCTGCAATCTATTCAATGAAAATCATCCTGATCGTCCGCCAATTACTAGATCGACAGTCAGCAAAATTGAATTAAAATTCAGGAGATACGGCCACGTTAGAGATTTACCTAATGGAAGACCACCGAGAGTATCTGAAGAAACAGTGCTGAACGTTCTACTAGAAACCCAAGATAACCCTCATACATCCATTACTACAATAATTTCCAATAATTTCAATTTATCAGTAGGGTCCGTGCATAAAATACTTAAGGTAAATAAGTATCATCCCTATAAAATTAAGCTGGTACATGAATTATTAGAAGACGATTTTGACCGCAGAGTACAGTTTTGTGAGCAGATTCTTGAAATTCATAATCAACATCTAAATTTCATTACAAACATAATTTTTTCTGATGAAGCCACCTTTACTTTAAATGGCCACGTCAACAGACAAAACTGTAGGTATTGGGCGACCGAGAATCCTCATTGGATGCAAGAATGCCACACACAGCGGCCTCAAAAAATTAATACATGGGCAGCGATTGTTCGAAATCGTATAGTTGGTCCCAATTTTTTTGAAGGAACACTAAACGGAGAGGACTACTTGAACTTTCTCCAGTTCGAACTCATTCCGGCTTTAGCTGTTTTGTTTCCTAACCCACAAGATCCTGACATACCTAATAACGAGATATGGTTTCAACAAGATGGGGCACCTCCTCACTATTCAATCGCTGTTCGACAATTTCTTGATGCAACTTTTCCCAACAGATGGATAGGATGGAGAGGTCCGATTGAGTGGCCGCCAAGATCACCGGACATAACCCCATTGGATTTTTTCTTATGGGGTTATTTGAAGTCTAAAGTTTATTTGAATAGACCAAATAATATTGATGATCTAAAAGAGAGAATCAGGCAGGAAATAAGACTTATCAGTCCAGAAGTAATTGAAAATGTGCAACGGGAAACATTGAATCGACTTCAAAAATGTCTCGAAGTAAACGGACAACAGATTGAACATATGTAAAAATTAAATTAGTAATTACATTTGTGTGTTTTCATATCGTACCTCTCATTACCCACTATCTCCGTTTCTGGCAATCCATCGAGTTGAGGCATATGGTATGTTCACAAAAAGTGATAAGAATTTATCGTAGAATTGTAAAGTGAAATGATATACAGGGTATTATCTTTAAAAAAACTAATGACAAAGCCATAGCTCTTGAATGGGACACCCTGTATACAAAATTTTTATTGCGAAAAATGCCCAAATAAAAATACTAATCGACCTGTCCGAGGATTTTAACATGAAATAGAAACCTAATTTTTTAATGAATTTGTTCCTTTCATCATGAAAGCACTGTATATATATATATATATATATATATATATATATATATATATATATATATATATATATATATATATATATATATATATATATATCTATATAAATATATATATATATATATATATATATATATATATATATATATATATATATATATATATATATATATATATATATATATATATATATATATATATTTTTATATATATAATATATATCGTCGCCTCAGAACCAGACTATTCTATGAACACTTTTTTTCTGAAAATAACATTTTTATGCCAAATTATTCCATGTCCTTAACGCTAACCGCCAGTATATGCCATGTTCTTAAACGCCAATTGGTTTTGTAAATAAGAGGTGCCTGTTTTATTCTATGTCCATTCCACCTTGTTAATGTTGGAACCGTATTAGTCTATGTCCGAGCGCCCAATCAGAACCTTCAGAATGAGCGTCACGTGAGGGACATAGAATAACCTAGAAGGCCGGAAGTTACCAAATTCATTTTGTGGTCGGGTGCGTGTGTGCCACAGAATAAAAATTCCCACATGTCTGCAGTTTCATTATATTTTCTGAAGACGCATCCTCAAATGAAATCCATCGTTCAAAAATTTCAAGTACCTGGGCATAGTTGCGTGCAGGAAGTCGACGGGATGCATAGCGTCTTGGCTCGAATAAGTAAATTGGAACTGCATAGCCCTCTTGCAATTATCAGAGCTATGAAAAATACCAGAAGCAGGAAGCCTTATAAACTTGTTCTAATGCAAAGAAATATTTCTTGGACTTTAAAGCATTGTCGCAACGTATTTCTCTTTCTCCATATAAAAGTTTAGTGCAGATTTCTTATGAAAATAACTCACACTTGGTGAAATATAAGCTAACTTTCAATGGCGGCCATCGAGGTGGGGTACCTTTCCGTCTACGTCAAATCAAGATGGATGCTATGACGTCATAGGGCCTGGGGGCTCTCTGTCATCTAAGATGGGGGCTTCTTAACCTCGATCCTGGACTGAGGGGCCCTGACTATCTCTCTCTCATGGGGGTCCTCTCACTCCTCATTGATCCTAGCCCTAGCTGAAATATTAATAAATGAAAAAAGCTGTGTCGGTGTCTGGGATTCGAAGCAGAATTACTGCACCAGAGTCTAGTACTCAGACCGGTCGTGCGTCAACCCGTAGTTATAATTAGGATTAAGCGAGTGATATAACTAACTTGCGCAGAGGATTCCGTAACGTTAATCTTGAATCATAGATATCTTAGGTATGTCATACATCATCCGATATGTTATTCGTAACTGTCAAATGTCATCTTGAATCATATATATCTCAGGGCCCTCGGGTGTCTTCATGGGGTCACCGGAGGCCCCAGGATTCTTCATGGAGCCACCGGTCCCCCAGGAGTCTTCATGTGTGTTCAGTAGATTGAAATTATATGATATATAGGACCGTAGGGGAACAGAAATTCTTTTGGTATATAGGAGGCCGTCTTCGTAGATTTGGATATCAAATTACATACATAGTTATTTAAAAAATAGTTATTTTCTTAAAAATTCATTTCCATTTTGATATATTAAATATAATCGCGTTCAAGCGAAAACAGAATGAGTCAATATCAGCTGAGAGACGGACGTAGAATTGAAGTCGGTGTTATCGCAGAAATATTGTATCAGCAAATTCCTCCGTTAGACCTAGAGCCACATCTCAATATATATATATATATATATATATATATATATATATATATATATATATATATATATATATATATATATATAAATATATAATCTTTTGATAATTATTAGCAATAACAGGCTTGTTGAATCTCAAAAAACTCGGTTTTATTAACTTTTTAATAAAACCGACTTTTTTGAGATTCAACAAGCCTGTTATTGCTAATAATTATCAAAAGATTAGAAATAGTTCGAAGGCAACAACAATTCGAATGACTATATAAATATATATATATATAAATATATATATATATATATATATATATATATATATATATATATATATATATATATATATATATATATACATATATATATATAGGTTCGGAATTCAATTATTCATAATAAAAGATTACATTATAACTATTATATATCACAATTTTGAAATTTTATTCGGTGGAAATCTCCGTAAGTAAATGAATTAATTAGATACAAGGTCATTTATTTCGTTCGAATCGAGAATCTCAGCGTCAGCGTTTTATGAATCATGTTATATTTCTAAAGGGTCCATACATAGTCAATCTGGATCCCGATCAGGATTTCATCATGTTGAGACCAGATCCGTCAATCTAACTCGTACATTATCAATCTGGATCACCGATCTCGATCGAGATTGACTGTGTACGATCCCCCTTAAAAACAACAAAGGAATTTCACAAACGTTATCTTCATGCTTATTCAACATTTTCTAACCGTTAGCCGTGTGCAAAATCCCTCCTCCACTAAAAACTTCCTTCTAATAATAATTGTTGAAATTTTTCTTATTGATTTCATTCCAACTTCAACTTCATTTGAAGCAGCATCGTTAAACGTTCGATCTAACCGTTTGGGTGTGTCTTCCTGTCTTTCCAACTTCAACTTCATTTGAAGCAGCATCGTTAAACTTTCGATCTAACCGTTTGGGTGTGCCTTCCTGTCTTAGTGAAAATCAAGTAAGTTTTTTTAAGTTATACCTCAGAACGTTATTTAATATTTTTTTAATTTGTTTTAGAGACGGATTCATTAGGAAAATTGAATAAAGTTTCTTTCCTAGAGAGGAAACCAAAGAAGAAGCTATCCGATCTGATTAACGAGGAGCCTTACAGAATATATGAGGTAAAAATAATTACTTCTGCGTGCGGAGAGTCAGTACTTCTAGACTTGGGTGACTACAATATCTTTTTACCGAAGAGAGTGACTGAAGAATAAAGACTCATATAGAGGAGAATATTCCATCGTATCCAAGGAAACATTGGAAACCGGAAAAACCCATTCAATTTCCTATAATATTTTTTCTCTCTGTCTGTGTATGTGAATTATAGAAAAATGAATTTCACTGGTAAATTAACCAAAATAGATCAAACTCTCAAATTAATTTAAGAAAATTATTCTCTTTCAAATTCTAAAACAAGGCAAAAAATGATTTTCGCACATATTCGTACTTGTTATAGAGCTTTGAAACGAATTAATTTTACTATAGGTGAAAAACGTAAAATATACTCCAAAATTGTTCAACTCAAACGTCTGAGCTGTTTTATTCAATATTTCCCTCAACAACAACAACACAGTGGCGGAGGTTTACCGAAAAAACGTAATGATAGAATTCGGTGGAGGAATATTAATGCTATTTATAAAAATAGAGTTAGGACTGGATTTATCATTAATTTACGTCATTTAAATGTCCAACCATTCTTAGATGATTCTCTAGTTCTTCTCAAGAATAAAATCAGTAAAATTCGCAAGGATTTTAGTACTTTAAAAGTGAACACAACTTTCTGGGGTGATTTCGTTAAAGTATCGAATGACTGTGAAATTATAGAACGAAAATATTTCGGTACGCCGAATGCTATTATCGATATATCGACAGATTTATCAATGTGGTTCGAAGAAAGTCTTAAACAAAATTTAACATTATTTAGAAGAGAAGAGCTTTAAAAGTAGTGGTTGGGCTCTCTCGAAAGTTGTCTTATTGGAAGTAGCTATTAATAAATTTGAAATGGGTACAGGCGGTTCATCTTACATCAATTTACCCCAGGAAATAGGTAAGAAAAAAGCTTGCGTTAACGTTGTGAACAACGATAATGCATGCTTTTTTTGTAGCGTAGTCAGTTGTCTTTATCCAGCGGCTAGAAATTCATGTCGTGCGTCATCATATCCTTTATACTCGGAAGTTTTGAGAACCGCAGGTTTAGAATTACCTATGAAACTTACACAAATCACGAAATTTGAAAAAATGAACGATATTTCGGTTAATGTTTATGCTTTGGAATTAATCGAGAGTGAAAATAAATCTTTTTATTCAGTGATACCCATCAGGTTGCGTCAACAACAACAGCGACTTCCTAATCGTCACGTTAATTTACTATTAGTTCAAAATATATACTATCCTAAATTAAATGAATATGATCCGGTCATAGAAGATCCTGACGACAACGAAATTAGATATCATTATTGCTGGATAAAAAATCTTTCTAGACTCGTTTCAGGTCAAATCTCCAAGCATAAAGCTAAAAATTTCATTTGTGATAGATGTTTAAATTATTTTAGCGCTCAAAGTAAATCTCTCACGTTACGCTAGTTTTCGCGGAGAAAATTGTCTAGATTGGTTCTGCGATGAAATTGATAAAATTGGTAGATTTATTTATTCAAAAATTAAGCACATTGAACCTATGACGGGGGTACCTGATGAAGTCACCACTCATTGTCATATTTGCGAAAAACCCTTCACAAATAAAGAGATAATTGTTAGAGATCATGATCATTTTTCGGGGAATTTAGGGGGTGGGCTCATCAGAAATGTAATTTAAATTTTGAAAAACTTTTTTTTGTCCCAATAAGTAGTTAATACTAAGAGAGAACTAATCCACAATGGCGGCCATCGAGGTGGGGGGACCTTTCCGTCTACGTCAAATCGATATTCAAGATGGATGCTATGACGTCATGGGGCCTGGGGGCCCTCTGTCATCTAATATAGACGCTCCTTCTCCTCGATCCTGACCTGGGGGGCCCTGACTATCTCTCTCTCTCATGAGGGTCCTCTCACTCCTTCTCATCGATCCTAACCCTAGCTGAAATATTAATAAATGAAAAAAGCTGTGTTGGGATTCGAACCGTAGAATTTGTGCACCAGAGTCTAGTACTCAGACCGGTCATCCATCAACCTATTGTTATAATTAGGATTGAGCGAGTGATATAACTAACTTGCGCAGAGAGGATTCCGTAAACCTTGAATCATAGATATCTCAGATCTGTCATACGTCATCCGATCTGTTATTCGTAACTGTCAAATGTCATCTTGAATCATAGATATCTCGGAGCATAGAACTGTAATACGTTAAACATTTAAATTTTGAATACAATTCCAACGCCCTCCCCTCTGTTGGTGAGATTGTGAATGATGAGAATACAGTGACCTGTCATACACGATACACCATCTGTTGACCAGGTTCTGAATGACGATTATACAGTGATCTGTAAGATCGTTAGTTTTTTTTTTTTTTATGTTGCTATTAATAGGGACCCAGAGAACTGAAATTATTTATGAGGGATTCTTCATGGGGCCCACCGATCCCCGCGGAGTCTTCATGTGGGCCCCCAGGAGTCTTCATGTAGGTTCAGGAGATTGAAATTATATGATATATATATATATATATATATATATATATATATATATATATATATATATATATATATATATATATATATAGAGATTGAAATTATATGATTCCCCGGTCCGCCGGGGAACTGAAATTTTTTGGTATATAAGAGGCCGTCTTCGTAGATTTGGATATCAGATTACATACATAGTTATTTAAAAAATAGTTATTTTCAAATAGTTTGTATCATTTTTGAATATCAAAGATTTATATATATGATTTTCAATACTAGAATAATATTGAATAAATCAAACATGAGAAACTATGTATTTATATACCTATATATATATATATATATATATATATATATATATATAAATATATATATATATATATATATATATATAAAATCTTTGATATTTCACCCTGTAATTTTTTCAGTCATATATATATATATATATATATATATATATATATATATATATATATATATATATATATATATATATATATATATAAAATCTTTGATATTTCACCCTGTATTTTTTTCTGTCATATATATATATATATATATATATATTTAGGTTCGGAATTAAATTATTCATAAAAGAATACGTTATAACCATTATATATCACAATTTTATTAGGTGGAAATCTCTGTAAGTAAATGAATTAATTAGATACAGGGTCATTTATTCAGTTCGAATGCGAATGAAGAATTTCAGCATCAGCGTTTTATGAATCAAGTTATTTCTAAAGGGGTCCATACATAGTCAATCTCGATCCCGATCAGGATTTCATCATTTTGAGACCAGATCCGTCAATCTAACTAGTACATTATCAATCTGAATCACAGATCTCGATCGAGATTGACTGTGTACGATCTCCCTTAAAAATCAACAAAGGAATTTCAACATGCTTATTAAACATTTTTCAACCGTTAGCCGTGTGCAAAATCCCTCCTCCACTAAAAACTTCCTTCTAATAATTCTATATGTTGAAATTTTTCTTATTAATTTCATTCCAACTTCAAATTCATTCGAAGCAGCATCGTTAAACTTTCGATCTAACCGTTTGGGTGTGTCTTCCTGTCTTAGTGAAAATCAAGTAAGTTTTTTTGAGTTATACCTCAGAAAGTTATTTAATATTTTTTATATTTGTTTTAGAGACTGATTTATTAGGAAAATTGAACAAAGTTTCATTCCTAGAGAGGAAACCAAAGAAGAAGCTACCCGATCTGATTATCGAGGAGCCTTACAGAATATATGAGGTAAAAATAATTACTTCTGCGTTCGGAGAGTCAGTACTTCTAGACTTGGGTGACTACAATATCTTTTTACCGAAGAGAGTGACTGAAGAATACAGGTCTCATATAGAGGAGAATATTTCAACGTATCCAAGGGAACATTGGAAACCTGAAAAATCCATTCAGCTCAAATATTTCAACTTATTAAAAACTAGGTAAATATTATTCAATTTTCTATAATATTTTTTCTCTCTGTCTGTGTGAATTATACAAAAATGAATTTCACTGGTAAATTAACTAAAATAGACCAAACTCTCAAATTAATTCAAGAAAATTATTCTCTTTCAAATTCTAAAACATGGCAAAAAATGATTTTTTCACATATTCGTACGTGTTATAGAGCTTTGAAACGAATTAATTTTACTATAGGTGAAAAACGTAAAATATACTCCAAAATCGTTCAGCTCAAACGTATGAGCTGTTTTATTAAATATTTCCCCCAACAACAACAACACAGTGGCGGAGGTTTACCGAAAAAACGTAATGATAGAATTCGGTGGAGGAATATTAATGCTATTTATAAAAATAGAGTTAGGACTGGTTTTATTATTAATTTACGTCATTTAGATGTTCAACCATTCTTAGATGATTCTCTAGTTCTTTTCAAGAATAAAATCAGTAAAATTCTCAAGGATTTTAGTACTTTAAAAGTGAACACAACTTTCTGGGGTGATTTCGTTAAAGTTTCGAATGACTGTGAAATTATAGAACGAAAATATTTCGGTACGCCGAATGCTATTATCGATATATCGACAGATTTATCAATGTGGTTCAAAGAAAATGTGTCAAACAAAATTTTACATTATTTAGAAGAGAAGAGCTTTAAAGGTAGTGGTTGGGCTCTCTCGAAAGTTGTCTTATTGGAAGTAGCTATTAATAAATTTGAAATGGGTACAGGCGGTTCATCTCACATCAATTTACCCCAGAAAATAGGTAAGAAAAAAGCTTGTGTTAACGTTGTGAACAACGATAATGCATGCTTTTTCTGGAGCGTAGTCAGTTGTCTTTATCCAGCGGCTAGACATTCAGAACGAATGTCATCATATCCTTTATACTCGGAAGTTTTGAGAACCACAGGTTTGGAATTCCCTATGGAACTTACACAAATCACGAAATTTGAAAAAATGAATGATATTTCGGTTAATGTATATGCTTTGGAATTAACCGAGAGTGAAAATAAATCTTTTTATTCAGTGATACCCATCAGGTTGAGTCAACAACAACACCTACTTCCTAATCGTCACGTTAATTTACTATTAGTTCAAAATATATACTATCCTAAATTAAATGAATATGACCCGGTCATAGAAGATCCTGAAGATAGCGATGACGACAACGAAATCAGATATCATTATTGCTGGATAAAAAATCTTTCTAGACTCGTATCAGGTCAAATCTCCAAGAGAAACGGAAAAAAATTCATTTGTGATAGATGTTTGAATTATTTTAGCGCTCAAAGTAAATTGAATGAACATGAAGCGTTATGTCGTGATTTGAACCATTCTAAAGTTACTTTTCCGAAATATGACTATGTAGAATTCAGAAATCACTCTTTTAAGCAAAAATGTCCTTTTGTAATTTATGCAGATTTCGAAGCTATTTTAGAAAAGTGTAATGAAAAAATTAGTGCCAAGACAACTAAATATCAAGAACACAAACCCTACAGTGTAGGATATTACTTAAAATGCTCCTATGACGATAATCTCTCACGTTACGCTAGTTTTCGTGGAGAAAATTGTCTAGATTGGTTCTCCGATGAAATTGATAAAATTGGTAAATTTATTTATTCAAAAATTAAGCACATTGAACCTATGACGGAGGTACCTGATGAAGTGACCACTCATTGTCATATTTGCGAAAAACCCTTCACAAATAAGGAGATAATTGTTAGAGATCACGATCATTTTTCCGGGGAATTTAGGGGGTGGGCTCATCAGAACTGTAATTTAAATTTCAAAAAACTTTTTATTGTCCCAATATGCACCCACAACCTCTCGAATTACGATGGTCACTACATCGTGAAGTCACTTCTTCAACGAGGACCAATCAACCCCCTAGCCCTCAATAAAGAACGATACATTTCATTCACCTATTATCAAAAGGAAACAAAACTTAGATTCAGATTTATAGACTCATTCAGATTTATGGGAGCCAGCTTGGACGAACTAGTTTCAACCCTGATTCTAGGTAATTTCAAAAATCTGAAAAAAGAGTACCCCGATCTAGTCGATGAGGAATTTGAGCTTCTTACCCAAAAAGGTGTCTTTCCCTACGACTATATAACCGATTTCGATAAACTTAACGATCCAACACTTCCTACCATCGAAAAATTCTACAATAAACTCACCGATTCTCATATTAGCGAGAAAAGTTACCGTCATGCTCAAAAAGTGTGGAAAACCTTTAATATTCAAACACTAGGCGAGTACAGTGACCTCTATATGAAAACCGATATAATGTTGCTCGCAGATGTAATGGAAAATTTTAGGGAAACGGCTACAAAAACCTATAATCTCGATCCAATTTGGTTCAATACTGTACCTTCATACACATGGTCCTGTATGCTTAAATATACGAAATGTCGCTTGGAACTTCTAAAAGACATAGATATGATTATGTTTATCGAGAGAGGTATACGTGGGGGTATTTCGTGTTACATGAATAGATTTTCAGAAGCTAATAATCCTCGTATGACTGAGTTTGATCCAAGTAAACCTACAAAATATATCTTTTACATCGATATGAATAATTTATATGGGTATACCATGGGACAATTTTTACCATATGGAGGGTTCGAATGGTGTGAAAATACCGATATAGATGTAACTAAAATACCTGACGATTCTCCCGAAGGTTATATACTAGAGGTAGACATGGATTATCCCCCGAAATTAGACGATCTTCATAAAGATCTACCATTTTGCTGTGAACACCTCACCCCTCCAGAAGGAGGAGAACATAAAAAGCTATTGTGTACCCTGTTCAATAAGAGAAATTACGTGATTCGATATAGGAATCTCAAACAGGCATTAAAAGCAGGTTTGGTTCTTTTAAAGGTTCACAAGGTGCTGAAATTCAAACAGAGTCCATGGCTGAAACCCTATATAGATCTGAATACGGATCTAAGAACAAAAGCTACCACTACGTTTCAGAAAAATCAATTTAAACTTGCTAATAATGCCGTTTTTGGTAAAACGATGGAGAACATTCGATTACACAGGGTAATTCGGTTAGTAAATAAATATGAGGGTCGTTACGGAGCTAGAAATCTCATTTCCTCCCCCCGATTTCATAATCGACTTGTTTTTAGAGAGGATATGATGGCAATCGAAATGAAAAAGTCCGAATTACTCTTCAATAAACCTCTGTATATCGGCATGACTATTTTAGATATTTCGAAAACTTTTATGTACGATTTTCATTATGATTTTATGTTGTCGAAAGCACCCCCAGGGGGTTGTAAAATCCAATATGTAGACACGGATGCTTTTATATATGAGCTAAACTGTGATCCGTACAAAATTATTAAAGAAAACTGTCATACTCATTTCGATACTTCTGACTATGCTCCAGACAACCCCTATCAAATTCCTTTGCTAAACAAAAAAGTCCCTGGTCTAATGAAAGATGAAGTGAACGGTAAAATAATTACTCATTTTGCAGGCCTCCGATCCAAAATGTACAGTTTCAAAGTTCAGGGGGGTAAAATAACGAAAAAATCTAAGGGTGTTAGATCGTATGTTGTTAGAAATAAGATAACTTTCGAGGATTATGTACGTTGTTTGCGAGAGAAGGACGAAAAGTCATTAATCAAAATTCAATCAGATCCTACTCCCATACACTGTATTCCATAGAACAAAGTAAAATAGGGTTAAGTCCCCACGACGATAAACGTTATTTAATTCCATCGTCGTTCGATACTTTACCATGGGGTCACTATTCACTTTAATTATTTTTTTGTTCTAGAGAGAGAGACTATGGATCATCAAGACCAAAGCATACCTCTAATTTCTCTTCAAGAATTTTCCATTCAAAAAATTATCGAAAATATCAAGTCTTTTTGTGACATACTTATTAGGTCTTCCAAAACTCCTAACTTTAGAGTTATTAGAAAAATTCAGTTCAATTAAATGGAAATTCATTGTAAAAGAGAATGAGAAAGATAAAAGTAGATTTTTTAGAAAACGTGGTAGGGATGATATCTATGTCCAAGAGTGGTATTATGTTTTCTACAACTATTACAGAATTGGGGATTTTAATTTAACTATATGCGGAAACTGTTACAAAAAATTATTAATTTGGTTCAAACACTATAACTTTAGTACAAAATTCAAAATAATGAAGAGTCAGTATGATTTATTTATGCCGCCTGGAGATATATTCTTCTTATATCAAATGAAAGATTTTTGGTATCAGGCGGAATACAATCATAAAGTTTTTAGGATATACAAAAATGAAGAGGGTAAAAAACTGAAACTTTCCATAGACAGATTAATTGTTTCCTATGACGAAAACAGTGATATTGATTAACATACAGGCTAGAGAGAGATATGTGGAAAATTTAATAATATTTTTTTGTATGTCTTGATGAGTAAAATTATATTGTTTTATCTATACTGTATTAATGTTTTGTTTATATATATATATATATATATATATATATATATATATATATATATATATATTATATATATATATATATATTAAATATATACTATGGTTGAATAAAGTAATTGTAAATCATTTCGTTCTTTATTTCTTGATTCAACAAAATAGGAAAGGTACCTAATTTATGCAAGCAACAATACACCTTCATGAATTTAGATCAGTAAACAGATTCATAATGTGTGTGTATATATATATATATATATATATATATATATATATATATATAATATATATATATATATATATATAGGTAGGAGAACCTCTGTTATTTTTCTGTCTAACAAGTGTCTCTAAAATTTCATATAAGTCAAACGCTTCGATATTTCACTCTGTAGTGACAAGGGAGTAACTGTTTTATTTTTCCTTAAATTTCGTATAAGTCAAACGATTACTCTTGGAACATGACTAACGTTCGTAGATTTCAATCATGAAAAAATTTATATATATATATATATATATATTAAAAAGTTGAATCATTGGTGCAG
The DNA here is from genome assembly GCA_030704885.1 of Cynegetis impunctata. Taxonomy (NCBI): domain Eukaryota; kingdom Metazoa; phylum Arthropoda; class Insecta; order Coleoptera; family Coccinellidae; genus Cynegetis; species Cynegetis impunctata. The sequence goes on along the minus strand of JARQZK010003684.1, from coordinate 357,389 downwards.
GTGTGACGACATAACTTACAAATCGTAACCTCTATAAACTAAAGAATTCCTCCTTCACTCTGTATGTCAGTCATCTTCCAAGATGGCTGATTATCGTAATTAGAAACCTGACCGATAGGGGACCAGCTCCATGAACTGAATTATGACTAGATTATCGTAATTAGAAACCTGACCGATAGGGAAGCGTTTCAAGATGACGGAACACGGTATTATTGTAATTCGGAACCCTACCAACAGAGAGCGTTCTGACAGATCACAGATTCACAACGGCTATCCAACGTCTTCGATGAGAACGAGGGTTCCCGAAGGGGTTGGAACCCCCCGTTCCCATCGAAATCGTTAACGACATTCAACGACTTTCGAACGGCTTTCAACGACTTTCGAACGACTTTCATCGAAGCCGTTAACGGCTTCGATAAGTCGTTCGACTTCGTTGAGAACGAGGGTTCCAACCTCGTTCTCATCGGAAGTCGTTAACGACATTCAACGACTTTCGAACGGCTTTCAAACGACTTTTCGAACGACTTTCATCGAAGCCGTTAACGACTTCGATGAAAAGTCGTTCGACTTCGTTGAGAACGAGGGTTTCAATCCTAGTTCTCATCGAAGACGTTCGGTAGCCGTTGTGGATGACTTGTTCAAAAACCAACTGGGAAACGCCCTCTGTTGATCAGGTTTCCGAATTACATACCGTGTTTCGCTATCTTGAATATATTATTATATATATATATATATATATATATATATATATATATATATATATATATTATATATGAGGTAGGAGAACCTCATGTTATTTTTTTTCTGTAAGTCAAGCGCTTTGATATTCACCCTGTAGTGACAAGGGAGTAACTGTTTTATTTTTTCCTTAATTTTCGTATGAGTTCAACGATATCCTCACTTTTGAAACATGACTCACGTTCGCAGATTTCAATCATGAAAAAATATCTTATATATATATATATATATATATATATATATATATATATATATATATATATATATATATTTTGTGAGAGAAAAAAATCATGAAAAATAAATGAGTGGTTTCAACAATTTTGACAAGTCTCGACATGTATAATATTTTGAATGTAGATTAGTCATAATCTGTTATTTCTTTAGTTGAAAAACATAAGAGAGGAGATAAGGTTTTTGGTTAGAGGGTTGAGGGGGGGGGGAGAGAGGGGAAAAGGAACAGGATCTTCACTCTACGAATAAACAACAAGTTCACAGTGGAGAATTGAAGTTTGAAGTATCATAATGTCTCAAGACAGTGGTTTTATCGATGACTATGATGACGACGTTGATGGAATTTTCGATGCTGAACTGAATCGTATAGTGAAGATGTACGATGAGGATATCAAGAATGAGACGAATTTTCTGTTAAATGGACACTTCCAAATCGAAATAAATTGTGGTCTTGGACCGAGTATTCTACATATTGACTGTGGTATAAGTTCAGTCCGAAACTTTATACCTTCAATCAAGTTCACCTGTAACGAAGCTGTAATTTCCTTCGATAACTGGGAATGGGATACCTTCATTTCAAAACTTCAAAATGAGGATGCCAATAATAATTCTGGTGTTGAAATAGTGCGATCATGGGATAATTCAACGTTGAGCATATCCATATATTTGCAAGTAGGCTTGGATAAAGGTATACAAACGGATGCCATTTACACAGATTTTCGAAAGGCCTTTGACAAAATTAATCATTCTGTTTTATTACAGAGGCTGGCCGAGGTAGGTGTGAGTGGTAACCTTTTGAGATGGCTGAAGTCGTACGTCGTGAACAGGTCACAGTTTGTTTATGTAAATAATTTTTCATCTGAAATATTCACAAACACCTCTGGAGTTCCCCAAGGTTCCCATCTGGGACCCCTTCTTTTTATTATTTATGTAAACAATATAGGGTCCTGCTTTCGAAATACCAGATTTCTGCTCTATGCTGACGACCTTAAATTTTTCAGAAGAATTCGAAGCATAAGAGACTGTGAAATGATTCAGGAAGATTTAAAAAGATTATATGACTACTGTAATAATAATTATCTATTTTTAAATTTTGAAAAATGTTTTAAAATTTCATTTACTCGAAATGTCAATATGTTTCAATTTCAATATTCGCTTAACCTCCAGCAGCTTACGGAGGTAGATAATATTGTAGATTTAGGGGTTACCTTTGACACTAAACTCCTGTTTAAACAGCACATTGAAAAAGTTTATAAGTAGCTCAACAAAATGCTTGGTTTATATGCGCAAGGGTAAACTCTTTCGATATAAAAAAACTTTTTTAACTTTGTACTATTCTTTTGTGTTAGTAGATTAAACTTTGGATCTTTAATTTAGAACCCCATGTACCGCTTTCTATATTAGCAGACTTGAAAGTGTCCAAATAAATTTTTAAGATTTCTTGGTTTTAGATACGATGTCAATATTTCAAATCATGACTATATCGAAGCTCGCAAAATTTTTAAACTAATAAGTTGGCAGATCGAAGAAAAATAACAGATTTCATTTTTTTACAAAAAAATAATTAATAATTTTTTGTCAGTGCCTTAGCCATTCTGCAGAGGATTTTCGTTACTGTTCCAGATCCGCGGTTGCGATTACAAAATTCGTTTTATGTTCCCTTCAGGAGAACTAACAGTGCACAAAATTCCCCGCTTTGTAGGATGTTACAAACTGGAAATGCTTTTGGTTTGGAGGTTGACATATTTTCTACTTCAGGACCGTTAACTAAAAAAACCTTAAAACGTAAATTTTTGGAATAGGGATTTATCTTATCTTATCTTATCTTTTGTAAAATTGTATAAAATTGTATTTAAAAAAAAAAAAAAAAAAAAAAAAAAAAATTGTAAATTTCAAAGTCTAAGTCAATTACATATAGTATTTATCCTTTCAATTGTAATTTAGCGAATACTGTTTTTGGGCAACACAGCCTGTTTGTATTCCTTGTTGTTAAATAAATAAATAAATAAATAAATATCCAAGTGGGGTAATTTTCTATTCTTCAGTAACGATGACGTAGAGAAAATCATTCAATTGAACGATATAATCTCTAGTAGAATCGAAATGTTAAAAAATCAAAAGTTTCCATACTACTATAGGAATTTTCTGGAAGTAATCAGGGAAGCATCTAGGAACGGAAGTGATAAATCATCTGAAGAACTCCTAACTGAATTCTGTAAAATTAGTTCTTCAGTGAACAGTTACATCATATTAGAATGTTTGTTGTATAACAAGAATAAAATATTAAATGATATAGACAAGGAAAATTTTGTATAATAAAAAATGTATATGAAATTGATATTTATTTCACTCTATTTTGAAAACCTCTCATGAATTAAGTATATTTATAATATATATATATATATAATATAGTATATATATATAAGATTATATATATATATACATTATAATATATATATATATATATATATATATATCAATAATTATATTTAATACTATATAATATATATATATATATACTAATAAGAAAAATATAAATATAGTAGCTTATATTTCACAGGTTATTTTTTCTAAGAATTTTTGTATAAGAAATACAAGAGACTGTTAATTTTTTTTAAATTTTATATTAATCAAACGATAAGTATAATAGTGGTCGGAGAAAATCCTATGCTCGATTTCTTTAATAATTATCATGAGAAAGTTTTTACACTGTTCAATTCACACTATTTTTTCAGTACATAGTTAAATTAATATGATGAAAATAAAGCATGTATATAACGTGTGATAATTGACCTTGTTCTAATTATGTACTATTCTAATGAACAATAGATATTTTATTATGAGATATTCAGCAGAATAATTTTTAGTACATATGAATGAGATAACATTAAATCTCAATCTTATATAAGAATCATTGAGAGGAAAACGAAACATTATTAATTGAAACCCATGAGTTTTAAAAAATTATTAATCGTACTTGTAAGTAACAGGGTTCTTGTTTTGGATTTCATTGAACAAGAAATCTATTTAAAAAAATATTTACCTAGTTTTTTAATAAGTTTAAATATTGTAGCTGGATGGGTTTTTCCGGTTTCCAATGTTCCCCTTGGGTTACGATGGAATATTCTCCTGTTGTAATCTCCCCTATATAAGGTCTGTATTCTTCAGTCACTCTCTTCGTAAAAGACATTGTATTCCCCAAGTCTAGAAGTACTGAATCTCCCGAACTGAGACGTAATTATTTTTGCCTCGGTATATTCTGTAGGGCTCCTCGATAATCAGATCGGATAGCTTCTTCTTTGGTTTCCTCTCTAGGAATGAACTTTGTTCAATTTTCCTAATAAATCCATCTCTAAAACAAATTAAAAAATATTAAATAACGTTCTGAAGTATAACTCAAAAATAAAAACTTACTTGATTTTCACTAAGCCAGGAAGACACACCCAAACGGTTAGATCGAAAGTTTAACGATGCTGCTTCGAATGAATTTGAAGTTGGAATGAAATTAATAAGAAAAATTTCAACATATACGAATTATTAGAAGGAAGTTTTTAGTGGAGGAGGGATTTTGCACACGGCTAACGGTTGAAAAATGTTTACTAAGCATGTAGAAATTCCTTTGTTGTTCTTAAGGGAGATCGTACACAGTCAATCTCGATCGAGATCGGTGATTCAGATTGATAATGTACTAGTTAGATTGACGGATCTGGTCTCAAAATATTTTGAAATCTGAAACGCGATCGAGATTGACTATGTATGGACCCCTTACATGATTCATAAAACGCTGATGCTGAAATTCTTCATTCGCATTCGAACTGAATAAATGACCTTGTATCTAATTAATTCATTTTACTTACGGGAGATTTCCACCTAATAAAATTGTGATATATAATGGTTATAACGTATTCTTTTATGAATAATTCAATTCCGAACCTAAATATATATATATATATATATATATATATATATATATATATATATATATATATATATATAAATATATATATATATATATATATATATATATATATATATATATATATATATATATATATATATATATATATATATGACAGAAAAAAAAATATATATATATATATATATATATATATATATATAGGTATATAAATACATAGTTTCTCATGTTTGATTTATTCATATTATTCTAGTATTGAAAATCATATTTTTTCTAGTAAGTGTTAATTGAAAATCTTTGATATTTAAAAATGATACAAACGATTTCAAAATAACTATTTTTTAAATAACTATGTATGTAATCTGATATCCAAATCTACGAAGACGGCCTCTTATATACCTAAAAATTTCAGTCGGACCAGGGAATCATATAATTTCAATCTCTATATATATATATATATATATATATATATATATATATATATATATATATATATATATATATATATATTCATATAATTTCAATCTCCTGAACCTACATGAAGACTCCTGGGGGCCCACATGAAGACTCCGCGGGGATCGGTGGGCCCCCATGAAGAATCCCTCATTAAATAATTTCAGTTCTCTGGGTCCCTATTAATAGCAACATAAAATAAAAACTAACGATCTTACAGATCACTGTATAATCGTCATTTCAGAACCTGGTCAACAGATGGTGTATCGTGTATGACAGGTCACTTGTATTCTCATCATTCACATCTCACCAACAGAGGGAGGGCGTTGGAATTGTATTCAAAATTTAAATGTTTAACGTATTACAGTTCTATGCTCCGAGATATCTATGATTCAGATGACATTTGACAGTTTACGAAGAATAACAGATCGGATGACGTATGACAGATCTGAGATATCTATGATTCAAGGTTTGCGAATCCTCTCTGCGCAAGTTAGTTATTCACTCGCTCAATCCTAATTATAACAATAGGTTGATGATGACCGGTCTGAGGTACTAGACTCTGGTGCACAAATTCTACGGTTCGAATCCCAACACAGCTTTTTTCATTTATTAATATTTCAGCTAGGGTTAGGATCGATGAGAAGGAGTGAGAGGACCCTCATGAGAGAGAGAGATAGTCAGGGCCCCCCAGGTCAGGATCGAGGAGAAGGAGCGTCTATATTAGATGACAGAGGGCCCCCAGGCCCCATGACGTCATAGCATCCATCTTGAATATCGATTTGACGTAGACGGAAAGGTCCCCCCACCTCGATGGCCGCCATTGTGGATTAGTTCTCTCTTAGTATTAACTACTCCAATATGCGCTCATAACCTTTCAAATTACGATGGTCACTACATCGTGAAGTCACTTCTTCAACGAGGACCAATTAACCCTCAATAAAGAACGATACATTTCATTCACCTATTATCACACGGAAACTAGACTTAGATTCAGATTTATAGACTCATTCAGATTTATGGGAGCCAGCTTGGACGAACTAGTTTCAACCCTGATTCTAGGTAATTTCAAAAATCTGAAAAAAGAGTACCCCGATCTATTCGATAAGGAATTTGAGCTTCTAACCTAAAAAGACCTCCATATGAAAACCGATATAATGTTGCTCGCAGATGTAATGGAAAATTTTCGGGAAACGGCTACAAAAACCTATAATCTCGATCCAATTTGGTTCAATACTTTACCTTCATATACATGGTCTTGTATGCTTAAATATACGAAATGTCGCTTGGAAATTATAAAAGACATAGATATGATTATGTTTATCGAGAGAGGTATACGTGGGGGTATTTCGTGTTGCATGAATAGATTTTCAGAAGCTTATAACCCTCGTATGAATGATTTTGATCCAAGTAAACCTACAAAATATATCTTTTACATCGATATGAATAATTTATATGGGTATTCCATGGGACAATTTTTACCATATGGAGGGTTCGAATGGTGTGAAAATACCGATATAGATGTAACTGAAATACCTGACGATTCTCCCGAAGGTTATATACTAGAGGTAGACATCGATTATCCCCCGAAATTACACGATCTTCATAAAGACCTACCATTTTGCTGTGAACACCTCACCCCTCCAGAAGGAGGAGTACATAAAAAGCTATTGTGTACCCTGTTCAATAAGAGAAATTACGTGATTCACTATAGGAATCTCAAACAGTCATTAAAAGCAGGTTAGGTTCTTATAAAGGTTCACAAGGTGTTGAAATTCAAGCAGAGTCTATGGCTGAAACCCTATATAGATCTGAATACGAATCTAAGAACAAAAGCTACCACTACGTTTCAGAAAAATCAATTTAAACTTGCTAATAATGCCGTTTTCGGTAAAACGATGGAGAACATTCGATTACACAGGGTAATTCGGTTAGTAAATAAAAATGAGGGTCGTTACGGAGCTAGAAATCTCATTTCCTCTCCCCGATTCCATAACCGACTTGTTTTTGGAGAGGATTTGATGGCAATCTAAATGAAAAAGTCCAAATTACTCTTCAATAAACCTCTGTATATCGGCATGACTATTTTAGATATTTCGAAAACTTTTATGTACGATTTTCATTATGATTTTATGTTTCGAAAGCACCCCCCGGGGGTTGTAAAATCCAATATGTAGACACTGATGCTTTTATATATGAGCTAAACTGTGATCCGTACAAAATTATTAAAGAAAACTGTCATACTCATTTCGATACTTCTGACTATGCTCCAGACAACCCCTATCAAATTCCTTTGCTAAACAAAAAAGTCCCTGGTTTAATGAAAGATGAAGTGAACGGTAAAATAATTACTCATTTTGCAGGTCTTGGATCCAAAATGTACAGTTTCAAAGTTCAAGGGGGTAAAATAACGAAAAAATCTAAGGGTGTTAGATCGTATGTTGTTAGAAATAAGATAACTTTCGAGGATTATGTACGTTGTTTGCGAGAGAAGGACGAAAAAGTCATCAAAATTCAATCAGATCCTACGCCCATACACTGTATTCCATAGAACAAAGTAAAATAGGGTTAACTCCTCATGACGATAAACGTTATTTAATTCCATCGTCGTTCGATACTTTACCATGGGGTCACTATTCACTTTAATTATTTTTTTGTTATAGAGAGAGACTATGGATCATCAAGACCAAAGCATACCTCTAATTTCTCTCCAAGAATTTTCCATTCAAAAAATTATCGAAAATATTCAGTCTTTTTGTGACATACTTAAATTAGGTCTTCCAAAACTCATAACTTTAGAGTTATTAGAAAAATTCAGTTCAATTAAATGGAAATTCATTGTAAAAGAGAATGAGAAAGATAAAAGTAGATTTTTTAGAAAACGTGGTAGGGATGATATCTATGTCCAAGAGTGGCATTATGTTTTCTACAACTATTACAGAATTAAGGCCTTTAATTCAACTATATGCAGAAACTGTTACAAAAAATTATTAATTTGGTTCAAATACTATAACTTTAGTACAAAATTTAAAATAATGAAGAGTCAATGTGATTTATTTATGCCTCCTGGAGATATATCCTTCTTATATCAAATAAAAAATTTTGGTGTCAGGCGGAATACAATCATAAAGTTTTTAGGATATACAAAAATGAAGAGGGTAAAAAACTGAAACTTTCCATGGACAGATTAATTAATTTCGATGACGCAAACAGTGATATTGATTTACATACAGGCTAGAGAGAGAGATATGTGGACAAAGTATGTTGTTCTATTATACTAGATAATGTCGAGATAGGGGTGACATTTTTAGTAGTTTCCGTATGTATCCCCAATATAGACATTTTGATTGGTCAAGACGTTACAGAAGATACAAACATTTCGTATTTCACTGACAATTCACAACTTATTTTTTATAAAAAGAATCTTGTAAATTCAGTGCGGGTTACACAACAAACTCAAGTAATTCGTATAGGCATGGGCGAAAAATGCATGTACAACAAGGTCCAAGAATTAGTAGAAAAGTTTGCAGTTTGTTTTCCGAGTGAATATGAAAATTTAGGAACGATAACAGGTACAGAAATGACGATAAAATTAAAATCTGACATCCCAATTGTTCAACGTCCATATCGCCTATCTGAAACGGAAAAAGGAATTTTAAGAGACCATATCAGACATTTATTACAAAACGGAACCATTCGTCAATCTGAGTCGCCGTATGCCAGTCCAGTAATCATGGTCCAGAAAAAGGATAATAGTAAGACGAGGTTATGTGTAGATTTTAGACTTTTAAATCGTCAGACCGTGAAAGAAAATTATCCTTTACCAGTCATTGAAGAACTCATTGATCGTCTATCTGGACAAAAGTACTATACAATGCTTGATTTTCGCTCTGGCTATCACCAAATAAAGCTAACCGAAAGTTCAATTCCATACACAGCTTTCATCACACCGGAAGGAAAATACGAGTATTTGCGAGTACCTTTTGGGCTTATGAATGCTCCGTACGTTTTTCAAAGGGCAGTAGATAACATTCTAGGAGATTTGAGGTTCAAAAAAGTACTGGTATATTTAGATGACATTCTTGTGCCCTCTGCTACAGTTGAAGAAGGGTTGGAAATTCTAGAAGAGGTTTTGAGTACCTTAGCTGATCGAGGTGTCTGTCTAAATTTGGACAAATGTTTATTTTTAGCACAGGAAATTGAGTATCTGGGCTATAAAATCAAAGAGGGACAAATTCAACCTAGTCCCCTAAAGATTAGTGCAATTAAAAATTTTCCAGTGCCAAAGAATGTCCACAACATCAGACAATTCTTAGGTTTGACGGGACATTTTCGAAAATTTGTATCCAATTTTGCTACCAAAGCCAAACCGTTGACCAAATTATTAAGAAAGGGACAACCATGGATTTGGTTCACTGAAGAGCAGAATGCATTCGAAAACCTCAAAAGCCTGCTTATTTCCGAACCAATTTTATCATTATTCAGTAACAAAAGAACAACTATTTTGTATACCGATGCTAGTAGATTGGGACTAGCCGGAATGCTAGTTCAGGTCGAAAATAATAGAGAACACGTCATCGGGTATTACAGCCGTACTACAACTCCAACAGAGCAGCGTTATCATTCTTTTGAATTAGAGGCGTTAGCCATTGTTAAATCCTTACAAAGATTTCGGCACTATTTGATGGGAATTAAGTTTAAAATATACACTGATTGTTCAGCAGTCCGAAATGCCTTTACAAAGAAAGAATTAAATTTGAGAATAGGTCGTTGGATTCTTGAGATACAAGAATATGATTTCGAGATCCTACATAAACCTGGCATCCGTATGACACACGTGGATGCTTTAAGCAGGAATCCTAACACCTTTGATCAGAAAAGTATATGCGCAGTCGTGCTTAAAGAAAAAGATTGGATTTTAGTTACTCAAGAAGCTGATCCGCATATTAAAAATATTTAAGAAGTTCTTTTAGGCAAGGAAAGAAACACACACAAAGACATATTTAAAGAGTATGAGTTGAAAAGCGGCAAAGTTCTCAAACGAACCCCACGTGGAAATAGAGTGGTGCTGCCCAAGGCTTGCAGATGGCAAGTCTTAAGATTTAACCATGATGATATTGGACATTTTTCATTCGACAAAACTTTTAGGATTAGTAACAAATTCTGGTTCGCAAAAATGAGAAAATGTATCAAGAAATAGGTCCACGCATGCATTAATTGTATGTATTTCAAAACACCAGCTGGCAAGAGGCCTGGCTATTTGCATCCTATAGAAAAAATCCCACGTCCATTTCATACGATACACGTAGATCATTTGGGCCCTTTTTATAAAAGCAGAAAGGGAAATGTTCACGTTCTGGTTATTGTTGATGCCTTTAGTAAGTTTTGTTTCATAAAACCCGTGAAAAGTACGAAAACAAAGTATGTTCTTGATGAGTTGAAAGCTGTTATTAAAATTTTTGGTGCTCCATAGAGAATTATAACAGATCGTGGCAAATCGTTTGTAGCTAAGAAATTTATAGATTTCTGTCAAGACAGAAACATTAAGCGCCACCTCAATGCAGTTGGGATGCCTAGAGGTAAGAGGGAATCAACAATACCCTAAACCGAACGTTAAACGCCACTGCAACTGAAGTTTTGTTGGACTATCGTACAGGACCACATAACTTTGACGCTGTTGATGACTCGATTATTGACGTGTCTCAACTACGTAAAGCAGCAAGTGATCGAGTCAAAGATATACAGTCCAAACAGAAGATTACGTTCGACAGTCATCGTGCGAAGGCAATTGATTTTTCAATTGGCGACTTGGTGTTAGTTAAGATATCATCCATTGTGAGCTCAGGTGCAAGTCGTAAGTTGGTACCCAAATGGAAGGGACCATTCAGAGTGTCTAAATTATTGGAAAATGACCGGTATGAGGTAACTGATATTCCAGGGTCTAAAAGGTCGAGAATACCTTACACTGGTGTGTACGCTGCCGAACACATGAAGATGTGGACTTCGTATTCGGATGTGCCTATATAGTCCATTAGGTATGCCACTATCTCTGTCATGTAGAGGGTATGAGTTATGTTGCCTCTGTGCCGTCGAGTGGATTCTGTGTATTCGTACCGTCGAATCTATACTCCGTGCCGTCGAGGGTATGAGTTATGTTGCCTCTGTGCCGTCGAGTGGATTCTGTGTAGTCGTACCGTCGAATCTATACTCCGTGCCGTCGAGAGTATGAGTTATGCTGCCTCTGTGCCGTCGAGTGGATTCTGTGTACTCGTACCGTCGAATCTATACTCTGTGCCGTCGAGCATGTGAGTATACCGTCGAGCTATTCTCTGTGCTTAAAAATGCTGCGCCGTCGAGAATATCTCTGTGTTGTGGTTATGGGCCGTCTAAATAGTTGCGACTATCTATGTGCCACTTTAAAGAAAAAGCCGACGAGATGGTTGCGGCTATCTCTGTGCACTTCTTTTTTTTATTTTTTTATTATTTATTTGAAATGAATTTAGTTTCAGAGCCGTATAATTCAGTCAGGAGGGCCGAATGTGATCATCATATTTTGTCGACGACCGATAACTGGCAAAGTAACAAGTGAATCATACGGCAGGGACAAAAAAGGGATAAGCTAAGCAGGTGGCCTGACTTTATGAAGTAGTCGAGACGGGAATCTGACGGGAAGAACGTTAAATTTGATACGGTCAATTCGTGTTCTCTTCATGTATAAATTTCTTTGTGTTTTGAAAATATAGTATTTCGATCTAAAAATGACTGAGTTTGATATTTTTCTATTATAAGTTCATACACATTATTTGAAACCTGGCAAGCTACGTTTTTTTCATAATTTCGGAGCATTAGCTTAGGACAATTTCATGAGAGAAAATATTTTCCTTTATTTCGGTTCACTGCAGTTGAAATAGCAGTAAACATGTTTCAATGATATAATTATTTTTTCTCATTTAACTTTTGTCTAGCAATGAGGTAGTTAATAACTAAGGCAAAACTTTTGAATATAAATGATTTGTGTGTTTACTTCATTCTGCTAATGTTAATATTACCAGCGTTCAATGTTCGAGAAATAAAATCAGTCAGATGTTTATTATATAATTTTAAATTCTGATAAAAGTCTTTACTCAGTTTAGTTATGTCACCAATATCTTGCAAATCGGGGATACGTTCTGAGAAGTTTTGTTTTTGTTAAAGCGATAAACTTTTAAATGCTTGCTTTCTTTATGCACATATGACTTGAGTTTCATTGCAAATGTAATGATATATGAAATCAAATATTTTACACTTTAGTTTATATAATGTGACTTCAAATACTGTACTACAGGATCATTACAAATGTATATTTCAATTTATAGTGCCGTGGCACAATTTAATATTTAATGTCAATAATTTTCATTAAAACGATTGAGTAAAATAATTGGTTGATTAGTTTTTAAAAATATTAAATTTTCAGCTTCGTAATGGAGAATTTATTTTATGAGCTGGTTAAAGCAATCAAGTCATCTCGTACTTCGCCGGAACCGGTTGATTAACCCTTATTTCGTCCAGATTCAACAGGTGCAAAGAAATGGCTGACTGAGGTAACGAATATCAAAAATGAGTTTGAATAGTCTGATAAACAAATTATTGTTAGAGTGTGTCGATTTCTGACAGGAGTATCCAAAACATGGTTTGATACTTGGACACCTGAAGTAAAAACTTGGGAAATATTTCGGAGGGGTTTTTTGGAGGGGTTTCCTCCCAAGAAAAATCTTGGCAAATTATTATCGGATGCGGCGGGCCTTGACAGTGATCGTTGTAATACTTACGACGCTTATGTATTTGAGAAAAATAGTTTACTCAAAAATCTTCGCATACAGTGGGAAGAGATGCATGTTGTCGAGCTTGTAATTCATGGCATTAAGGACCCTAATGTACAAACCACCACTAGTAACCAGAATTTCAAGAAATTGTCGGAACTAATTTCATTCCTGGGAACTGTCCCAAAACGTAGTAGTGACAAACAGAGCGAGAAAAGGCGTACAGAGCTAGTAGAACCACCTCGTAAACGTTTTCGCGAATATCAGAGCGCCGGTGAACTTAGACGGCGACTTATTAAATGCTTTAAGTGTGGAAAAGATGGTCACATGCTAAGGGATTGTCGAGCAAATATTGGCGAGGAAAAGCGACGCATGGATATGACCAGTACTGCTTTTTGCACAGAAACTTGAAGGCATTAATCGAGTCATAGGATACTTCAGCAAACGCACGACCAAAATTGAAGAAAGATATCACTCGTATGAACTAGAAACGCTCGCAGTGGTAAATGCATTAAAACACTTCCGCGTATACTTACTGGGCATTGAGTTCACGCTAGTAACTGATTGCAATTCCCTCAAATCAACTGCAACAAAAAAGTATCTCATACTCAGAGTAGCCAGATGGCGGGATTACATGCACGACTTCAACTTTAACATCATATATCGTAAAGGTAGTTCCTTGCCACACGTAGATTTTTTTAAGCCGAAACCTTGTCACTGTTGGACGCTTGACAAAACACGAGAGTTGGCTTCACATTGAATAGCGAGGTAATGCCAAAGTTAAGCAACTAATTGAAGATTGGAATGAAGGAAAATTGGTTGAATTTTACACTACCTAATTGAAACTTCTAACGGAACCACACCGAAACCATTTGTTCCACGTCAAAGTCGATTAGGTCTGTTAAGAATATTCCACGATGAACAGTGCGATGTTGGAATCGACAAAACATTGGAAACAATTCAAAGACACTTCTGGTTCCCCCGTCTGCGCCATTTTGTAAAGAACTATATTAAACATTGTCTTGTATGTGCAGTGAAAACATCGAGAACTGGACCTTTGCAAGAATTTATAAGTAATGTTGAAAAACCACTAGAGCCTATGAGTATTATTCAGGTCGACTGCCTTGGACCATTAGCAACAACCTGTAATGGATACAAACATGTCCTCGTGCTTATTGACGCGATCACTAAATATTGTGTTTTACTGCCCCTTAAAACTATTAAAGCCGAAGAAACTAAACTTGCTATTCAGTCATTCATATCCCTTTTCGGGACACAAAAGAAAATTATTATGGGTGCTGGAAAAAATTTTAAAAAATCTCAGGTTGCCAGAATATTTGAATTCTCTGGTTATCGAATATCATTATACCACTTCCGATGTCCATAGGTCGAGTGGACAAGTAGAAAAATATATGCGGACCATCATGAATATAATTTGAGTAGAAACGAAAGTGACGTCAGAATGGTCGAACAATCTGTGGAAGATTCAACTTGTGTTGAACACAACAATTCAGAAAGCAACTGGTATAACTCCATTTAGAGCACTGATTGGTAATGATGGCGCAACACCACTCATTCAATCTCTTTTGAAAAATATCAGTACTGATTTGCAACCAGTACGCAATATAGAATAAGACCGTAATAGAGTCAGAGACAGCCTTAGGGCATCTACCCAAACCCGCATCAAAGCTAATGAAAAACGCCGCAACAACCGTAAGTATGAGAAGTTCGATATGAAATAAGTAGAGTTGGAATATCGTTAATTTCCAAAGCGGCAAAGGAACAACTTAGAATTTGGCCTAGTGACTGGTCACTATCAATGGATATGACTGAACTTCTCACATTGATGGATTCGGCATCGAGGTGAGACTTCTACTATATATGGCACGTGTTAGAATTTTGATTAATGAAAATGTTGAAATTTATTACAATATTTCTGTTGCAATTGTCGTTTTGTTTCACATAAAAAGTTAACAATATATATATATATATATATATATATATATATATATATATATATATATATATATATATATATATATATATATATATATATATATATATATATATATATATATATATATATATATATATATATATATATATTTTTATATATATATATATATATATATATATATATATATTCTGATAGTAAAAATATTGTATATGACCCCGTTTTTTCAAAAATTTCATACATGTCAAACGATACCATCTGTAAAGAATTTATGAGTGTTCGTTGATATTTTTCTATAAATTGTTACCTACACCTCTAGTTAGGAAGATCACATTAATATCACGAACCTGTAAATTACTTCTTTCTTCATTTCTCATATGTTTCTAACATAAGGTTTCACGAAATTCGTTATGAACGGAACAGGGTTCGTTTGGAAAAAACTCGTTGGGGAACCTACCCGATGTAAACGGGGTGTTCAACACCTACGTTATAGAACAAGTCGCTGTAAACAGACGTTCAACGAAACCGTCGAAGAACCTACCCGATGTAAACGTTATAGAACAAGTCGTTAGGGTACTTACTCGTTGTAAAAGAGGTTGAAATATACTTCAATAAAATATTAAAGGTAATTTACGCATCCAACAATACATCTTATTGACTTTAGGATAGTATAAAGAGAAAGGTTCAATTTTGTAAGATAATAAAACATTCAATTGAATACATGAGGTAGGAGAACCTCTGTTATTTTTTCTGTGTAACAAATAGAAGCGTCTCTTTATTTTTTTCTAAAATTTCAAACGCTTTGATATTTCACCCTGTAAGGGAGAAACTTTTCTATTTTTTTCATTAAATTTCGTATAAGATCAACGATATCCTCACTCTTGGAACATGACTCACGTTCGCAGATTTCAATAATGAAAAAATTTGTTATATATATATATATATTTGTGAGTGAAAAATAAATGAGTGGTTTTATTTCAACAATTTTGACAAGTCTCGACTTGTATAATATTTTGAATATAGATAGTCATAATCTGATATTTCTTTAGTTGAAAAACATAAGAGAGGAGATAAGGTTTTTGGTTAGAGGGGGGAGAGAGTGGATAAGGAACAGGATCTTCACTCTACGAATAAAATACAAGTTCACAGTTGAGTATTGAAGTTTGAAGTATCATAATGTCTGAAGACAGTGGTTTTATCGATGACTATGATGAGGACGTTGATGGAATTTTCGATGCTGAACTGAATCGTGTAGTGAAGATGTACGATGAGGATATTAAGAATGAGACGAATTTTCTGTTAAATGGACACTTCCAAATTGAAATAAATTGTGGTCTTGGACCGAGTATTCTACATATTGACTGTGGTATAAGTTCAGTCCGAAACTTTATACCTTCAATCAAGTTCACCTGTAACGAAGCTGTAATTTCCTTCGATAACTGGGAATGGGATACCTTCATTTCAAAACTTCAAAATGAGGATGCCAATAATAATTCTGGTGTTGAAATAGTGCGATCATGGGAGAATTCAACGTTGAGCATATCCAAGTGGGGTAATTTTCTATTCTTCAGTAACGATGACGTAGAGAAAATCATTCAATTGAACGATATAATCTCTAGTAGAATCGAGATGTTAAAAAATCAAAAGTTTCCATACTACTATAGGAATTTTCTGGAAGTCATCAGGGAAGCATCTAGGAACGGAAGTGATAAATCATCTGAAGAACTCATAACTGAATTCTGTAAAATTAGTTCTTCAGTGAACAGTTACATCATATTAGAATGTTTGTTGTATAACAAGAATAAAATATTAAATGATGTAGACATGGAAAATTTTGTATAATAAAAAATGTATATGAAATTGATGTTTATTTCACTCTCACTCTTATTTGAAAAAATTATCATTATGAACACCTCTCATGAATTAAGTATATATATATATATATATATATATATATATATATATATATATATATATATATATATATATATATATATATAATACATTTTTAGTCGAAAAAGTATTACATAAAAGAGGAGATAAGGTATTGGTTAGATGACTGTTCATGGATAAGGACCATGACTCGTGGATTAAGTCTGCGAATACACTCTAATTTCAGTAGAGTATTGAAGCTTATATTTCACCAGGTTATTTTTCCTAAAAATTTTTGTATGAGAAATACAAGAGACTGTCAATTTTTTTATTATTTTATATTAATCAAACGATATTTATAATAGTGTTAGGAACAATCCTACGCTCGATTTCTTCAATAATTATCATGAGAAAGTTTTTACACTGTTCAAATTCACACTATTTTTTCGGGTAAATAGTTAAATTAATATGATGGAATAAGCATGTAGATAACGTGTGAGGAATTGACCTTGCTCTAATTTATGTACTATTCTAATGAACAATAGGATATTTTATTATGAGATATTCAGCAGAATAATTAATTTTTAGTACATATGAATGAAGATAACATCAAATCTCGATCTTATATAAGGATCATTGAGAGGGAAAACGAAACATTATTAATTGAAAACCATGAGTAAGTTCGAAAAAATTTATTAATCGTACTTGTAAGTAACAGTGTTCTTGTTTTAGATACCATTGAACAAGAAATCTACATAAATAATATTTACCTAGTTTTTAATAAGTTTAAATATTGTAGCTGGATGGGTTTTTCCGGTTTCCAATGTTTTTTTGGATACGTTGGAATATACTCCTGTTGTAATCTCCTCTATATAAGATCTGTATTCTTCAGTCACTCTCTTCGGAAAAAGACATTGTAGTCACACAAGTCTAGAAGTACTGACTCTCCGAACTGAGATGTAATTATTTTTGCCTCGTATATTCTGTTGGGCTCCTGGATAATCAGATCGGATAGTTTCTTCTTTGGTTTCCTCTAAAGGAAATAAACTTTGTTCAATATTCCTGATAAATCCATCTCTAAAACAAATTAAAAAAATATTAAATAACGTTCTGAGGTATAACTCAAAAATAAAAACTTACTTGATTTTCACTAAGACAGGAAGACACACCCAAACGGTTAGATCGAAAGTTTAACGATGCTGCTTCAAATGAAGTTGAAGTTGAATGAAATCAATAAGAAAAATTTCAACAATTATTAGAAGGAAGTTTTTAGTGGAGGAGGGATTTTGCACACGGCTAACGGTTAGAAAATGTTGAATAAGCATGTAGATAACGTTTGTGAAATTCCTTTGTTGTTTTTGAGGGAGATCGTACACAGTCAATCTCGATTGAGATCGGTGATCCAGATTGATAATGTACGAGTAAGATTGACGGATCTGGTCTCAAAATGATGAAATCCTGATCGGGATCCAGATTGACTATGTATGGACCCCTTTAGAAATATAACATGATTCATAAAACGCTTACGCTGAGATTCTTCATTTGAACGGAATAAATGACCTTGTACCTAATTAATTCATTTACTTACGGACGAATAAAATTTCAGCTCTAGGTCGAACGGAGAATTTGCTGATGCAATATTCCTGCGATAACACCGACTTCAATTCTACGAAGACGGTCTCCTATATACCCAGTTTCCGTCTCTCAGCTGATATTGACTCATTCTGTTTTCGCTTGAACGCGATTATATTTAATATATCAAAATGGAAATGAATTTTTAAAAAAATAACTATTTTTTAAATAACTATGTATGTAATTTGATATCCAAATCTACGAAGACGGCCTCCTATATACCAAAAGAAATTCTGTTCCCCTACGGTCCTATATATCATATAATTTCAATCTACTGGACACACATGAATACTCCTGGGGGACCGGTGGCTCCATGAAGAATCCTGGGGCCTCCTGTAACCCCATGAAGACACCCGAGGGCCCCCCATTCCTATATATATCATATAATTTCAATACCTGAACCCACATGAAGACTCCTGGGGGTCCACATGAAGACTCCGCGGGGCTCGGTGCCCCCATGAAGAATCCCTGAGGGTATCATAAAAAATTTCAGTTCTCTGGGCCCCTATTAATAGCAACATAAAAAAAAACTAACGATTTTACAGATCACTGTATAATCGTCATTCAGAACCTGGCCAACAGATGGTGGATCGTGTATGACAGATCACTGTATTCTCATCATTCAGAATATCACCAACAGAGGGGAGGGCGTTGGAATTGTATTCAAAATTTAAATGTTTAACGTATTACAGTTCTATGCTCTGAGATATCTATGATTCAAGATGACATTTGACAGTTACGAATAACATATCGGATGACGTATGACATACCTAAGATATCTATGATTCAAGATTAACGTTACGGAATCCTCTGCGCAAGTTAGTTATATCACTCGCTTAATCCTAATTATAACTATGGGTTGACGGACGACCGGTCTGAGTACTAGACTCTGGTGCAGTAATTCTGTGGTTCGAATCCCAGACACCGACACAGCTTTTTTCATTTATTAATATTTCAGCTAGGGCCTCTGGGCAGGATCGATGAGAAGGAGTGAGAGGACCCCCAAGAGAGAGAGAGATAGTCAGGGCCCCTCAGTCCAGGGCCCCCAAGCCAGGCCCCCCCAGGCCAGGATCGAGGAGAAGGAGCCCCCAGGCCAGGATCGAGGTTAAGGAGCCCCCATCTTAGATGACAGAGGGCCCTCAGGCCCTATGACGACATAGCATCCATCTTGATTTGACGTAGACGGAAATGTACCCCACCTCGATGGCCGCCATCTTGAGTTAGTATCCGCTTAGTGTTAACTACTCACACTCTACATCGTTTTTGAAACGTACAACCAGGAAGAATGACTTTCTTAGAAGACATCTCTTGCCCTGCAGTACAGCCGCCATCATCCTGCCTGCCCGAAGACAAAATAGATTTGCAATTTTGGAAGACCATAATTCCAAATTTCTAAACATCTTTTATTATTTTCTATTGTTTATATCGGTTGAAGGTCTTCAATGTTCTGATTGTAGTATCTTACAGCATTATTCAGAATTAAAGTATATTTCAGTAGACATGGTATTGTTGCTTATTTTTCAAAATATGAAAGAGTTCTGGACATAGAATATGGTGAGCATCTACTTCGTTTATTATATAAGGTTCAATTCTTTCTATGTACCAATTACATTTTTTTAATTTTACAATTTTTCATGTTGCCAGAAAAATTAACAAATAAGCTGTTTACTATCCAACAGTCAACTGCAAATGGACTTATATATATATATATATATATATATATATATATATATATATATATATATATATATATATATATATATATATATATATATATATATATATATATATATTTTATATATATATATATATATATATATATATATATATATATATATATATATATATCTATATTATATATATATATATATATATATATATATATATATATATATATATATATATATATACATATATGTATATATATATATATATATATATATATATATATATATATATATATATATATATATATAAGAATTACCTTAAATTCAGGTCTGCAGTCAAATGATGCAAATAAGGTGAAGGGATACAGTAAACTAAGTTAGAGTTGTCCAATAAAGGAACCTTGTCTTTTAATCTTGGAAAAATATTGTTGAACACGATTAGGTTTTTGTAAGCAATTTTGATATTAGGAATCTTGGAGAGTAATTTGTTAAATTTATAATTTATAGATTCAATGTGTGGTAATGTGAGATAAGAAGCTGGTTGCAAATTACTATTAGTTGGATTATTAATTGTATTATCATCATTCTTATTATTAGGGTGCTCGAAATCAATGGAAAGCCTACCGAAGAGAAGTCTACGAACAAGCCTTCGCGGGTAACCACTGTTAATGAAAAGTTGTAAGAGTTTCTGAAGATTAGTTGTTCGTAGTGAAGTGTGACTTGTTTTAATTAGTCTGTTTTTCATACCATGAACTAGATTTATTTTTTGTCTGTGTTGATGATAACAATTATAATGTAACATTCTTCCTGATGCACCTGGTTTCAATTCTTTGTAGAGTTCCTGAGGAAGAGCTAATAAATGGCTCGAAAGCTTGAATAGAAAAAAGAGTTCACCTTATTTTCATCATTTGACTGCAGACCTGAATTTAAAGTAATTCTTCTTTAACTTGACAGTCGTAGAATCCTTCACACCTTTACATATATATATATATATATATATATATATATATATATATATATATATATATATATATATATATATATATATATATATATATATATATATAAATATATATATATATATATATATATATATATATATATATATATATATATATATATATATATATATATATATATATATATATATATATATATATATAGAGGATATCTATTTGTAGGGACTGCAGCAATGTAAAAGGAAAATCTTTGAAGTTTTTCCAAGCTTTCGGAATCTTTTATTCCATCATCAGGGAGAATCTGTCGTGAGAATGATTACATAGATGTTGATAATACGATATAAGAAACATTGAAAATGATGCTATTTGTTAAAAAATTATAAAAGTTGATACATTTTTGAAGTTATAATTAAATTTCTGAACGAAATGACAAATCATTTGTCATTTCGTTCAGAAATTTAATTATAACTTCAAAAATGTATCAACTTTTATAATTTTTTAACAAATAGCATCATTTTCAATGTTTCTTATATCGTATTATCAACATCTATGTAATCATTCTCACGACAGATTCTCCCTGATGATTGAATAAAAGATTCCGAAAGCTTGGAAAAACTTCAAAGAGTTTCCTTTTACATTGCTGCAGTCCCTACAAATAGATATCCTCTAAACTAGTCAGCGACTATCCTCCTCTTATATATATATATATATATATATATACATATAGATATACATATACCATGTACACATACATATACATATATATATATATATACATATAAATATATATATATATATATATATATATATATATATATATATATATATATATACACATATACACATATACATATGTATATATGCATAATATGTAGGTATGAAATCAGCCAGGAATTGTCTAAATCTGTTTCTACTTAACTTTTTTTTTATCTCCTATATTCACTGATATATATTTTCTTATATATATATATATATATATATATATATATATATATATATATATATATATATATATATAATATGTACTTACGTACACGGTGGGCCAATTTTGATGGGATTTGGGGGTTAAGGGTACTTCTCACCTAGCATTTTTAAAAGTCTACATTTTTAAAAGTTTCCATATTTCTTTTGTTAACAAAATTTTCGATTTTCCGAAAAGGAATTTTTCTTGTTGTTTTGAAAAACAAACCACCACTCAAGCATCTCAAATTACATGCAGTTTTCGAGATATAACACAAACTTGATATTTTTCGTATGGAGCATGCTATATTTTATTTTTTTCTTGAAATCTATATAAATTTTCCTTCAAAATGATGTATCACACTCATTATTTTGATTATTGATTAAATATTACCATAGTTGGCTGCGATTTTGACATTATGTGTAGCACAAAAAGATATTTAAAAAAAATCAAGACATGCCTTCAAAACTTCTTTTAAAACTAAGTTTCATCAGTATGAGCTTTGAAAAAAAACAAAAAGTCTTTGGGTATATTAACCTACAAATATTAGCATGGTAACAAAGAATTATTTACTGTTGTCATTTTTGAGCAAAAATTTATTAAAACTTTTGAATATTTCGAAAAGTATGATATTAGGCTAGGCATATTAGGATTTTCAGACACAAGTTTTGCTATAGTTTTGATTTTCTCACCCTTTATGTTTTTTGGGTCGCTGAACACGAATCTGAAGTTTACTGGCAAAAATTAATAAAATTAAATAAATTGCCCGGAACTTTGAGTTTTGGGCACTTTTTGACCAAATTTTAGAACTTTTTTCAGTTTCGGCCTATATCTCAAAAAGGAATCATTTTTATGACAGACTTATTCTATACAAAATTGCCTACATTTTTTACATGAAATATTTTTTTGTGAGGCTAACCGTTTTGCCGGTAGAACGCGCCCAAAAATCCATATCTAGTGACATTCACCGTTTACGCGAAAATCGACCTTGCTGTGATACTTAACTGTTGCAACAATGTATTACATTATACAATTTATATTATATAACAGTAGATTTCTCATAAATAAGATTTTTTTTGGAAGGATCACCCATTGATTCTCAATCACAGTGCCGCGGTATTTTTGTGTGCCGTATAATGCATATTAACGAAAAAAAAATCTATCCCAAATTCCTTATTAAAAATATTCTTATCATTTACTTGTAATTAATCTCCTATAAACAGACTGTTGTTTTTGTAGTACATATAATTTTATTTTGAATTCAAAATTATTATTATAAACTATTTTACACAGTGTATCATAGGTAAGAAAACAACTCTTAAACTTATCCTTTTCTTCAAGTGCCGCAAAATTTTAAAATCGTTGAACTGAGCTGCAACAAAAAAATATTGACAATCAGTGGACCAGCCGCTTTGTCGCTAGAGTGCTCCAAAAAAATATTCACGAACTCAGTATAACTTACATGAATAATAGATATAGGGAAAGTAATTAAAAAATTGATTCAAAGTTTTGGAAATTACGGATTCTATATCATCCATGAAACAGTCAGGAGCGGAATACTCTTTAACATCGTAAAATTGAAATCTGATGTCATCGCATATTATTTTGGCTGCTGCTTCCACTATTCGCAGCCTCTCTTCTTCAGATCTACACTTCTGTTGGTAAATGCGTCATTCAATATTTTCTCTCCTATATTTTTGAAACAAACCACATTCTGCTTATTCTTTGAAAAGGTGAACAGTATGCCATCACCATACATCCCTTAAAGTTCAGCTTTCACCGTCCTTTGATCTGGTTTCTAGTCTCCTTTCATTTGGGCCATCATTTCTTCCATTGAGAACTGACACTCATCATCACTATTTTCTATGTATGTGTATATATGCTGCATTACTACATCAATTGCCTGAGCACATGGTCCCCCTTTTTCCTGTTGCCCGTCTGTGTTTGGTGTTTGGTTTTCCAATAAGTTCTATTCAGCACTTTTTATAATATTTCGCCTCATATGCAACCAAATCAGGTATATGCTCAATTCGGCCTAAAAACGCCCTTCCAAATTCATCATCACGATCTCGTGCGTCCTTCATAACACTTTCTCTAAAACCACCATCTATATCGCGTACCTGGTACACAACATTTCGCAAATCCGGAGTTGTTTTAGCTTGCGCCGTCAAAAATTGTTTGGTAATTGGTAATCCACATATAAAGCAGTTTGTTCTGAACGTGCATTCGGAAGCTGCAGATCTGGTTTCTCTGGATTTATGGGTCTCCACTCATTCTTTTTGTCTCTTAATGTGTGCGAGAATGGCTCACCCATATGTGTACATTTTTCGACACCTATCGTCCATTCTGATAGAAGTTTTAAAATTTTCCCTCGTTCTGTAAACTCTGATTTTGCAAACTCTTCATTTTATGGGGTATTTCTCTGAAGTGAGAAATGAATAAACAAAAAGCATTAAATTTAACTCTACCAGTTCTCGACTCCTTTCAATTTATCCCACATTGTACGATGTCTTTCCAATCTATCACCTTCTCTGTATTTTCTTCAGAGTTTTCACATTCATATGGCTTCACAATTTCACTTGAAACTAACATTGTTATGAAAAACTCCAAAACTTTCATAATAACCCGTTTTCAAAGTTGGTTTTGGAGAGCCATGTTTTGACGTTATCACATAAGCTCAGTCTGTATGACTGAATATCAGATCCGGATGACTGAATATCAGTGGGGGGACCTTTTAAGCATGCCGGAGGAGGACCCCGACTCTCAACAATAGTAGGATTACACAGCAATTTTTTTTTCTTTAGTATACATTTCCAAAATTTGACGGCACACTTTAAGGATTTCGCGGCACACAAAAATACCGTGGCACAGTGATTGAGAATCACTGGGTGAGTCTTACAAAAAATGATATATTTATGAGATACCTACTGTTCTATAAGATAAATTGTATAATGTAATAAATTGTTGCAACAGTTAAGTATCACAGCAAGGTCGATTTTCGCGTAAACGGTGAATGACATTATATATGGAAATATGGTGATTTTTGGGCGAGCTCTAACGGCAAAACGGTTAGCCTCACAAAAAACATTTCGTGTAAAAAATTTGGGCAATTTTGTCTGCCTAAATTTTGTATAGAATAAGTTTGTGATAAAAATGATTCCTTTTTGAGATATAGACCGAAAACTGAAAAAGGTGCCAAAATTTGGTCAAAAAGTGCCCAAAAATCGAAGTTCCGGGCAAAATTTTAACTTCAAATTCGTGTTCAGCGACCCAAAAAACATAAAGGGTGAGAAAATAAAAACTATAGCAAAATTTTTTTCTGAGCCCTAATTTTTTTGCTAATATGCCTAGCCTATATGCCCAGGTATTTTATAGAGGCAAACGAAAATAAAGTATTGTTACGAACTTTGTTTTGAACTTTACAATACTACTAATGCTAGTAAGAAATTATGGCAATTTATTATAAACAGTAAAAGATACATACTTCGGACTCTTTTCATACAACGCACTCTTATGCTTAGGAAAAAGTAATTCCAAATCATTTCTTGTATTACATGAAGCACCCAATCTCGCAAAAGAGGCAAAATTCTGTCTAGCATACTTTGCTGCTTTGAGGACGAATATCGAGACAGAGTGAGCATAGCATGGCCAACGAAATACCTCCTACATGACTCAGTAGGATGAAGACCAAACAAGAGCCGAATTACTCTCTTCTGTGCAATGAATACCCTCCTCCAACCTGTTGATATACCCCATAATAATGTGTGGAACGTGAGGTGCGTGTGAACCAAAGCATGATACACACCTACAAGATCTGTAATTGCCATACTGGACCTCAGCTGAAGAAGAGCAAAATATCCGCTACTCAGTCTTTTGCAAACATGATTCGTGTGAGTGTCCCATCTCAATTCTGAGTCAAGAAAACAACCCAAATATCGGGTCACCTTGTCTACAACATTCGACTGGTTATCATGTGATGGCCTACCATTATGCAACTGTAATTGCACCGTTTTGCTCGCATTGAGAATTCAACGGTTGCGCTGACACCACCATCCCATCCTATCACACACTTCAACAGTTTTTACCTCGATTTCCACTGATGTCGATCCCGAGATCACTGTTGAGGTATCATCTGCATACATAAAAACATTGCCTTCCTTAAAATGTTCAGGTAAGTCGTTCATGAATAACATGGACAACAACGGTCCTAGGATCGACCCCTGTGGAACACCCAATGTAGTCATGCATTCCCAGACACACAGTCCCCCACCCGCACATTTCTACCCTCTAAGTAAGACTTCAACCAATCACAGCAAACACCTCGCAAGCCAAGATTATGAAACTTAACCAGCGCTATATTTGGGCACATATGATCAAACGCCTTAATCAGATCAAAAAACAACACGACAACAATCAAACCCTCATCCAGCTTTTCATAGACTATATTAAACATGTCATAGACCGGGAGCCGAGAGGGTTTTTGCATGTATCATAGGTCCCACGACGAGGCTTTGGGGGCTGATAGACAATGTTATTCCCGACTTTGAATTCTCGGTATGGCACCCCTAAAGTGTAGCTTTTAGGAGGGGTGAATTTTCAAAACTGTTATAGTGATATCCATCCCCTGGATCATAGGCCCCACTTTGATTCTTGTATTATGTCGTCAAGCAAGTCGCCAAAGTCCGAAAACTCAATATGCTATACCAATATGGCGTCACTTAAGATCCGCCATACTTACCGAAACGTGTAATTTTTCCACTGTAAAAATGTAAAAAACTGTAGAACGAAGATCTCAAAACGCCATACCTCTGGGGCGTCCCCAAGTGGCCGCCATACTGGGGCAAACATGTCATTTTTTTTGCAATGAACATGTATAATAGGTACCGGTTTGGCGTTTTGGTTTTGAGATGCTCTTTTGCATCACTTTAGCTGGGATCACAATGCCATACCGATAGCGTGTCGTTAAAGTGGTGCCATACCGAAAAAAACCATTTATTTTTTATTTTCAGCCACGCTTTGAAATGTCTCGGCAGAATTGCCTCCAAACTTGTATTCATAGGTTTTCGAGGTCGCTGAATTTGATGTCGAAAATGTAAAAGTGAAATGGCGGATCCAATATGACGGAAAAATCATTTAAAATGCCCTTTTTTTTTGAAAAAGCGTACTTATAGGTTATCGAGATCACTGATGATTGAAGTTTATCGTTAAACTACTGATCAACGAGAATTATCAATAAAATTACACAAAATGAAATATTCATAAAATTGAAACGCTTATATGAACATCCATGTATCCAGACTGAGAAGTTCCAGGTTCCGTATCTTCATCTTTATCAATTTGCAATCGCTCGAACTGTTCTTTATGTTTTTTTCCAATAGCGTTGAAAGATCGATAACATGATAAATGGTACCCGCTTTTGTCGTCTATTTCATGCGACAACTAACTTTTTTGTATTTCAAATTACACAATTGGCGGATTTGCAAAGAATTTTCACATTTATGGAAGGATTATTGTTTAAATGAAATAACACTATCATCACATAATTTACAAATAAAACAGGCTGTTTTTCATTGAAAATGTCTTTATCCATAGCGGCAAGAATTTCACGTACACTTCTCACACAAACTGCCGATAGAAAAATGGTTGGATTCGAAACCCGGCGAACTGGCAGCGTCCCGTCAAGAAAGAACTTTTATTTTTTGATGATTACAGAATTTCCAACATCTGGATAAAACCTGGGATAGGAATATATAGATACCTACCGAAAAGGGCAAAAATATATATAATATTTATAATTTGGACTTTTATTGACATATATTTGATTATTTCGAGCGAAGTGTTTTGAATTAAATAAATTTCTTTCTTGATGTAATCCTCGAAATGTTAAGCATTCACTTGGCATACATTATTTTATTTAATAACTTGTTTGTGTTTTTAACGCAAAATATTTTTAACTTGCGCAGAATAATACCTACATTATATACATTATTAGTATTTATTTCGACAACAATTTTAGTTGAGAATAACCACTGTTGTATCTTTTTAATATGTCTATACATGCAAAAAATTGTACACAATATAATCATATACATGAAAATTAATATATATATATATATATATATATATATATATATATATATATATATATATATATATATGATATATTTCTGCTTTAGCATTCAAAATACACCTAAAATTGGCGGTATGGCAGTGGGGCCTTTAATACAATTAAATTCAATCATAAGAATGATTGACGAGAGTGACGACGTGTCTGAGACGAGCTCTGTAAAACAGAGTTGTATCGATGTAATTACTGAAAATAAAAATGAAAAAGGTTTTTCGTGCTGCTCAAGAAAGTGTGGTGTGGTCATCTGTGCATTTTGTGAGGGAGTAATGCATAAATCCTGTGCTAAAAAGATGGAACGCATAAAATTTATTGATGGGTTTCATATAAACTGCTGCCAATCACATGAAAATACCGGAATGTCACTTCAGAAATCAGTAGAAGAAAAAGTGAGTACTCCAGGTTTCCTCGATAGAAATTTATTGGAAACTAAAATTCAATTTCTCGCTCAACTATTAGAATCAGCGAATGAAAAAAATGAAATTCTCAAAGTAAATAATGCATTGCTCCTCCAACGAATGCAGGATTTCGAACGGAAAACAAATGTATCACAAAAAAATATGAATAAACATCATAAATTTGTTGATAAGAATTCCGAGCATAAGGTGGTCTTACCGCTGATCAAGATCGACAATTTGAAGGACCGTTCATCGGAAGCTGTAACTGTAACTGGTGATCTCGGAAATTTGATGCAGACGGAGAATATTCCTTTAAGCGGTTCCGCAACCGGCAATCTAAACGACTACAATAGTCAAATGAAGATATCTATTAGCAAACAAACACATAAGATCGATACGACTTCAGATATGACATCAAAACAAATGACTGAGGTTGACATTGACAGTAACAGTGATACTGTTTCTATTGAGCAATTCCGAGATGGAAGAGCTCCAGTTTCCGGGAGGAGTGCCAAAAACGTCCCAAGTACTGAGTGGAAAACTGTCTCACACAAGAGAAATCCGAGAAGAAAACTTCCCTCCCCTGCTGACAGGCCGGAACCAATTAAAGGTGTGAATAAAACTGAAAGTACACTGGAGGTAGCACAAAAAATGTATTGGGTGTTTGTATCTGGTCTTTCAAAAAACACAGAGCCCCAAGCAATACTGGACTTCCTTAGGAATCATCAGTGTGATGCTAACGT
This sequence comes from Cynegetis impunctata, assembly GCA_030704885.1. NCBI lineage: Eukaryota > Metazoa > Arthropoda > Insecta > Coleoptera > Coccinellidae > Cynegetis > Cynegetis impunctata. The sequence goes on along the minus strand of JARQZK010003684.1, from coordinate 327,942 downwards.
GATTTGTGAGAAAATGAAGACTAAATCAAAGCAAGTTAGCTCATTCAAGCTTGGAATACCAAGGCAGCTGGTAGACAGAATATTAAACTCTGAGCTCTGGCCAGAGGGTATAAGAGTTAACCATTTTCGCAACCTACAACGCCAGCAGACCAAGGGTGGTTTCTCCTCTGAAAGGCGGAACTCTGTGAGCCAGGTTACTGATGAATCTGTATGTGTTTTTCATATTAATGTACAAAGTTTATGTAATAAGGTTTCAGAGCTGGAGGTAGTCCTCAGTGAGAATTCTTTCGACTGTATTTGTATCAATGAGCACTGGTTAAGAGCTGACCAGTTTTCCGTGGTAAATTTGGAAGGGTATAAAGGTGCCTCCAGTTTTTGTAGGTCTTCTAGAGGTCATGGGGGGGTAGCCATATATTAAAAATCACATGTCGATTATCATGACTTAAACATCTCAAATCATTCTGTCGAACTTGACTGTGAGGTGGCAGGTGTTTTCCTTAAGAAACATTCTACCCAACTTAATTACAGTGTATAGGTCCCCTAATGGTGATTTTTCTAAGTTCTTGGAAATCATGGCATGTATATTGGTCAGTTTAAATTTGTCTTTAAACGTCATTACTACAGGTGACTTTAACATCCATTTTACCACTACTGATACTAGGGTAGTCGAGTTGGAGAATCTTATGATGTCGTATGGTCTTCATCCAACCGTTAATTTCCCAACAAGAGGCAATGCCTGTCTCGACAATGTGTTTCACTAACATAATCACCTCGACAAGTTGCTCTAGGCCTATTGATTTGCATCATCTGTCTGATCATAGAGGTATAGTCTTTCATTTTAAATAACTTATTACAGATAAAAAATCTAAATCTAGAATTAACTACAGACCAATTACAGATGTAGGTCTATTTCACCTTTATAATAATGTTGAAAAGATTGATTTGCAGTATGTCATTGATCCTGACATCACCATTGACAAAAAGTTCCAACTATTTGTTAAAGTTATAAATGAGTCAATAGAGCTGAGTTTTCCTCAGAAATCAAGAATTCCTAGTGGTGATAGACAGGCCGTGAGGGTTGAGTGGTACAATGATGAATTGAGAGAATCTAGGGAGAGGCTTCATGCTCTGGATGCTATGAGTAGGCAATATCCTGAGTTGGTACCAAGGCAACTAGTCGCTGGGTACAGGAAACTCTATAGGGCTAATATCTGCAGTTCTAAGAAAAGAGCATATGATGCTTACATAAAAAATTCCAATAGGCCAAATGTTGCAATGTGGAATATTCTTAAAAGTAAAAGTTCTCCATCCAACATACTACATACAGATTCGCTGAATGCACACACGTTTAACAACTTTTTTGTTAATGTTGCTGAAGAAATTGTGAAGGACCTACCAAAAGCCAAAAACTCTTTTGACAGCTACCTTACTTCAAACCTAACTCCAATGAATAGCTTTAATTTTCGACAGGCCACTTTTAATGAGGTTAGAGATAAAATATCTAGCCTAAAAAACACAAAAAGTAGAGACTGCTTTGATATTTCCACAAAAATTGTAAAGTCACTTAAAAATTTAATTGTCTATCCACTTACAAAGTTGATTAACCATTGCATCTTGGCTGGATTTTTTTCCCTCGGTTCTCAAAGGTGCAAAGGTAATACCCATTTACAAAAATAAGGGCTCACCGGATGATGTTACCAATTACCGCCCGATATCCCTTTTACCTATTTTTTCAAAGATTTTTGAGTCAATTCTAAAAGACCAAATGAATTTTTATTTTGAACATAACAACTTGTTTCTTACTGGGCAATATGGTTTTCGTAATAAAAAATCAACAACTTTGGCCATTAATGGTCTGGTGGACCTGGTTGTGGATGGACTGGAACGAGGTCTGGACACATATGCATCTTTCTTTGACCTCACAAAGGCTTTTGATTGTGTCTCACACTCAATTTTGATTGAAAAGCTGGCCCACTATAATTTCTCAACTGTGAGTATACCTCTCATCGAATCATACCTTACTGGTCGTAATCAATTTGTCTACTTTAACAACAAAAAATCTCAAACCTTGCACATTGACAGTGGGGTTCCCCAGGGCTCAGTGCTGGGTCCCCTTCTGTTCCTTATCTATATAAACGATCTGTCAAGTTGTCAAGGCAGAGGAGAGCTCATTCTTTTTGCTGATGACACGACCAAAACAATTACATATCATCCCACTGATTCCTTGACTGATGTTGTCAGTGAGATGCAGTCCAATCTGTTTGATTGGTTTGCTGCCAATCAGCTTAGCCTTAACAGAGCTAAGACTCAGAACTTGAACTTCACTCTCCGACGAAATAGGCCTGACCTGCCCTGTGATCCTCATGCAAAGTTTCTTGGAGTTATTCTTGATCCTGGACTTACTTGGGAGGAGCATGTTATCCAACTGAGTGGAAGATTATCAAAAATTATTTACCTTATTAGGGCACTTTCTCATAATGTGTCTCTCCCTACTCTTATGTTGGCCTATCATGCTTACTTCTCATCTCAAATGTCCTATGCAGTTTTAAGTTGGGGCCATAGTGCTCATGCAGGGCAAATTTTCGGTCTGCAGAGGAGATGTGTGCGGATCCTGGCTGGGATTGGGTATCGGGATTGTTGCCGTCGGTACTTTGCCTCTCTTCATGTGCTTACTTTTCCATCTGTGTATGTTTACCACTGTCTTGCCTATATTAGAAAAAACCTCTCCCATTTCTCCTCACATGAAAATATTCATAAGCATTTAACTCGCAATCGCAGGGACATACTCCCTGAGTTTCATAGATTGTCGAGAACACGGAGGGGCACTGATTACTTTTGCATTAGATTCTTCAATGTCCTGCCACACCACATAAGGGTGCTAGAGTTTAAGCAGTTTATTTCCAGAATGAAAGATTATTTAATTAATAAAGCCTTTTACTCATTTGAGGACTATCTCCACAATGATTTTTGTGACATGAAATAATTTTGAAGTTGCGTATGTGTGTTGTACTTCTTTTGTGTAAGATTCGGCAAGTGTACCTATATCTTTACTGTGTATTTAGGATATAGAAAGTTTTACCAATATTTTAATTATAATAGCTAGTAAGTTTTTTTTCTCTGAAACCTATTACTTTTTCGTATGTGACTTGTATACGCATTGTATCTTATGCCTTGTACCAATAAATATTTGATTTGATTTGATTTGATTTGAAACTATAAAAATGTGACAATTTTGCCAACATCTGACGTTAGCGACATGCCATAGGTATAGCAATGATATATTCGTATTTTATACTTCAAAATACACGTAAAAATGCCTATATAGCAGTGGGGCCTTTGATACACTTAACCTATAAAAATGTGACAACTTTGTAAACCAATATCTGACGTTGGCGACATCGCACGGGTATGAACTATGTTCAGGACATCAAAACGAACAAAGGAGACACATTTTCATGGTGGGGCCTATTATACATGTTCATTGCTGAAAATAACATGTTTGCCCCAGTATGGCGGCCACTTGGCGATGCCCCAGAGGTATGGCATTTTGAGATCTTCGTTATACAGTTCATTGTTAACAAAGATCACGAAACAACAGCGTGGGGCCTATGATCCATGTTCACAGTGGAAAAATTACACGTTTCGGTAAGTATGGCGGACCTTAAGTGACGCCATATTGGTATGGCAGATTGAGTTTGCGGACTTTGGCGACTTGCTTGATGACATAATACAAGAATCAAAGTGGGGCCTATGATCCAGGGACATGGATATAGACAACACTTTTGAAAATTCAACCCTCCTAAAAGCTACACTTTAGGGGTGCCATATCAAGAATTCAAAGTCAGGAATAATATTGTCTATCAGCCCCCAAAGCCTCGTCGTGGGGCCTATGATACATGCCAAAAACCCTCCCGGTTCCCGGTCTATCAACAGTTGCAGTTTCCGTTGACTTACCTTTACGAAATCCATGCAGCGACGAAGAAATCATATTATTGTTCTCTAGGAAATCAACAACATGTGAATCAAAAACAAACTCCAGCAGCTTAGAAATTCCACAAAGAATCGAAATTTGCCGGCAACTGTCTGGCAAGGATGCATCTGCCATCTTGTGCACCGGAACTATGATAGCTTGCTTCAGGATTGAGGGAAAAACTTCTTCACTTTATGATTTATTTATCAATTTAACAAGTAGATTAACAATAGAACTTGACATCGACTCAATTATATTTGTACTGAGACTCAGTGGCGTAGATAGCTTTTTGCGATGGGGGGGATATTACTTAGTGCAAAATTTCATAAGTTTTTCTTCTAAAGTTCTATTCTTGTTGATAAAAATAGTCTTTCATGTAGATAGTACAAAATAAGCAGAAAAATTGAATTGAATTGCAAAAAATTAAAATTATTTGAATTGGAAAAAATTTATCAAAAATTAGTGAAAAATTGAATTATATTAAATTGGATATATAAATCATTGAACATATTCTTGGGAAAATTAGAGAAGAAAATCTAGTTTTCGGCGTTTTTCGACATTCATGACTTCGTTAACTGTGATTCCAATTTCACGATGAATTGCCAGAGCTGCCAAACCTTTCAAAAACAAAAAATTAGACAAACATGAGTTTTTAATTTGCAATGAATTTTATATATTCAGAAGGGTCATTACAAGTCAACTTCTTTTATCGTGCTCCTTTGAATCGTTTCTAGTCGCTTCAAACGTCTATACCGACAGCATAGCTAATATTCTGAACAACATATTGATATTCGAAAAAAAATTTCTAGGCAATCATCAAGCTCTATTATTGAATTTTTAGGCTTAACATCGCCTTCACGAATTAAATATTTTTTCCACACTTTCAAGTTACGACAACAGTAAGAAATTTTTGATAAAACTCATCAGTTTTGATGAATTTATCAACTGCTTTGTCAATTTCGTATAAATCATGCTTGAAAAACATTGAAAATCTTTCTAATATATTCAGTCTAGTCAAAAAGTGCTTTTTTGTTCAACTTTTTTCAGCAGTCTCGGAAAAATTTGAGCAAGGTGTCATTCGATTCGTAATAGCATATAGACCTTTTTCAGAAAAATAAAAATTCGCTCGCGAAAATTGTGAAAGTAAACAATATACTCAAAAAAAGGGGGGTTGGTTCTCTGCCAATATGTCAAAAATTAATTGAGATTTTTGAAATATGAAGAAAGATTCGAAAAGAAGAGGAAATTTCCCAAAAATAAGACCCAACTACTGGAACTGTAGGATCAATATTCATAATTTTCTCAGATAGGTAAAAATATGGCCAAAAACGGGTAATTTGGTTTGGGCAAGTCACGCCCATTTAGGGCACTTCAACAATTATTTTTCCATATTAACTATGAAAATTAAGGAATGAAAAATTCAGACAGTTACTAAATCGGTGAATGAGCAATAATCCAGCGACAATAGCGTTTTTTGAATTAGTTATGCAATAGTTAATTAACAATTTTTTGGTACTTGAACATGAAAATTGTAAGTGTGATAAATGTTCACTATGGGTCTGAAATTATTTTTCATTCTTGGAGCTATTATTTAAGGCTTCAGAGTAAATTCTCATTGAAAAAATTTCAATTTTTCAGTTGTTTATTGACCATTTACGTAGGTATAGTTTTGCAAAATCAAAATTAATTTTTTTTTATAATTTTAATGATCCGTTTTTTATTATCGAAAGCCACATGGAAATGGTTTTTTCAATATTCATCTCCTATTGTTTAGAAAATTGTTATGAACAAATGCGTTGTTTATAAGAGAATCAAGAAAAGAAAGTACTGATTAATTAAAGTACGTAAATTTTTAATAAAAAACTGAAAAATTAAATTTTTTTAACAGGGATCTATTCTGCATTTTTTTGAAACTAGCTCCAAAGAAGGAACAATGTATCCGATCTATAGTTTAACAGTTGTTACACTTGCAATGTTCTTGTTCAAGCAGCAAAAAACTATTGCATAACCAATTGAAAAATCGCGATAAAAATGTTTTGTCACTGGATTATTGTTCATTTACCTATCCATTAAGAACCTGAAATTTTTCATTCCTGAATTTAATATTTAATATAGTTGAACAATGTTTAATGTTAAAGTGTCCCAAATGGGCGCTACTTTCGCAAGTCATACTACCCGCTGTCGGCCGTATTTTTACTCTGAGAAAAATATAAATATTAATCCTACTGTTTCAGGAGACTTTCTTTTAGAAAATTACCTCTTTTTGTATATGTATATATTTGTAGTAGATAAGCTATGTAGGTTATGGCCCAGAAGTCGGCCATTTTGTGGCGGGAAATTCAACAATGTCATTTCTGCGCATGCGCGAACTCTGGACGGGAAATCGGCCATTTTGCGGACGTCGGCCATTTTCCAAGATGGCGGACCACGGTATTATCGTAATTTGAAACCTGACCAACAGATGGCGTTTCAAGATGGCGGACCACTGTATTATCGTCATTGAGAACCTGGCCACCAGAGGGCGTTCTTACAGATCACGTTCTTGCAGATCACTGTATTATCGTCATTAGGAACCTGACCGCCAGATGGCGTTCCAAGATGACAGATCATTATATTCTCATCATTCAGAATCTCGCCAACAGAGGGCGTTTCAATAGCATTCAAATTTGAATGTTTGACGTATGACAGTTCTATGCTCTGAGATATCTATGGTTCAAGATGACATTTGACCGTAAGGAATGACAGATGGGATGACGTATGACAGTTCTATGCTCTGAGATATCTATGGTTCAAGATGACATTTGACCGTAACGAATGACAGATGGGATGACGTATGACAGTTCTATGCTCTAAGATATCTATGGTTCAAGATTACATTTGACAGTTACGAATGACAAATGGGATGACGTATGACAGATCGATGCTCTAAGATACCTATGATTCAAAATGACATTTGACAGTTCTATGTTTCAAATCCAAGATGGTGGATGCGCGAGGCTACGAGAATAAGCATGGGGGCCTAGAGGCCTGAAATTGTAAATGGGGGCATCCTGGTGTCTTCGGACAGGCTCAGACGACTGAGTTCGATATGTAGAAATATATGGAGTCTTCATGGGGGCTCTGAGACTCTTATACAAATTTTAACCTTAATTTTCGTTAGCTGACTTCCCGATCACGGTTGAGGAATATAAGTTGAAAAAAAAAAAATTCAAAATTGAAGAAATCGAGCTCGGGGTTTGAACCTCTATATTAGGAGTCCATGGCTCTACCAAGTTAAAAAAAAAATCAAATTGAAAAATCCAACGCGAGGATCGAACCTCTATATCAGAAGTCCAACACTATCAAGCTCAAAAAAAAAATTTCAAATTAAAAAATTACGCGCGAGGATCGAACCTCTATATATCAGAAGTCCAACACTATCAATCTTAAAAAAAAAATTCATACTGAAGAAATCCACATGTAGAATTGAACCCAATATAGGTATCTATATTTGGAGTTCAACACTATGTTCACTGCCCTTAAAAAAAAAAAATTTCAATTTAAAAAATCCTCTGCGAGAATCGAACCTCTATATCAGAAGTCCAACACTATCAAGCTTAAAAAAAAAATTTCAAAATAAAAAATCCAGCGCGAGGATCGAACCTATATATCAGAAGTCCAACACTATCAATCTTAAAAAAAAAAATTCATACTGAAGAAATCCACATGTAGCATTGAACCCAATATATCTATATTAGGAATTCAACACTATGTTCACTGCTCTTCAAAAAAAAAATTCAAATTAAAAAATCCAACGCGAGAATCGAACCTCTATATCAGAAGTCCAACACTATCAAACTTTAAAAAAAATCATACTAAATGTATGAATTGAACCCAATATATCTATATTAGGAGTTCAACACTATGTTCGCTGCTCTACCAAGCTTAAAAAAAATTTTCAAATTAAAAAATCCAGCGCGAGGATCGAACCTATTTATCAGAAATCCAACACTATCAATCTTAAAAAAAAATAAAAATCATAATGAAGAAATGTAGAATTGAACCCAGTATATCTATATTAGGAGTTCACTGCTCTACCAAGCTTAAAAAAAAATTTCAAATTGAAAAATCTGTTATTATAATTACATTTAATTTTAAGGGGTAAAGAGAACCAACAATATGATATCATCGAAGTAGGAGATTTTATCAGAGTTCGGTTTATACATTTTTCAATCGGTGAATATTATAAGCGAAATCATTCAAGAAACATTTCCTGGAATGTGAGTCTTTTCGAATATATGGTTGATTTCATGAATTCGTTTGAAATCTGTAATACTAGTACGGATATATTTAAAAGAGTCTCGCATAATTATTGCGACAATGTCTCAAATTTCCTGTTATGAATAATTTATGTAGAATGTACGTGTCAGCCAATATTGTTTCTATCATTTCTGTATTAAATAATTCATAAATTTACAGGGGCGTATCAGACTTAATTTTTTAAATTCAAATGTCTGATTTAATTTTTTAAATTCAAATGTCTGATTTAATTTTTTAAATTCAAATGTCTGATTCCATATATTGTTCGAATTGAATGAAGTCATTTCATTATCATGCTAACTTTCATAGGTGACGGATTTGTCAACACACTAATAAATAAATTACCGATTGAGTTACATTTACCAGGTTATTCGTATTGTGGACCTGATACCAAGTTAGAAGAACGTCTTCGTAGAGGTGATCCGGGGATTGATAAACTCGACGAAGCTTGTAAAGAACACGACATTTCCTACTCGAAAAGCGAAGATCTATCTGTTAGACATAAAGCTGATCATATTCTCGAAGATAAAGCTTGGGAACGATTTAAGTCGAAGGACGCTAAATTCAAAGAGAAATCTAACGCTCTTATGGTTACAGGAATTATGAAAGCTAAACGTAAACTAGGAATGGATCTCAAAAAGTCGTTCAAAATGAGTGTTATTAACCCTGTTGCCAAAATGTTGAGAAGAGAAGGTATTGAAGGAAATCTGAAAAAGTCATCCATTAAGGCACTTAAAGCAGCAAGGCTTGCAATCAAGAAAGCAGGGGGTCGTAGAAACATACGAGCACCTAGAATTATTCCATTCGAATCAAAATCAGGGGTCTTCTACCCTTAGTTCCAATATTCGCTGGACTATCTGCTTTGGGAATGTTGTTGAGTGGAGGTAGCGCTATTGCCAAAACCGTAGTTGACGCTAAAAATGCTACTAAAAGTTGGAAGAGGAACATCGCCATAACAAGGCTATGGAATCTATAGGTAAAGGGCTCTACGTGAAAAAATCTAAACGAGGATATGGACTTTACTTAAAAAAACAAAAAAACTATTAACTAAGCTGCCCAATAGAGCTCTATACGATTATGAGATTGAAAATTATGCGAAAAATATACCTTACTTCAGGGGTGTATTTATGCGTGATAATTTACCAAAAAAATCGTGGAAAAAGGAATGTGGGGTGATCAACTTGGATTCTTCACAGGGACCTGGTAGCCATTGGACAGCTTACACAAAAAACGAAAATGTTGCAGAATATTTCGATAGTTTTGGTAATTTGAAGCCACCGAAGGAGTTGGTGATTTACTTGAACGTTAAAATACTATATAATAGAGATCAATATCAGACCTATAACACTGAAAATTGTGGAAAATTGTGTTTGGAATTTCTACAAAATAAAATGTTTTAAATATTGACTATCAGTTTTATTTTCATCAGTCATGTCTGTGACATTTACACTGAAGAGTCGCACTTCAACGTTATCCATTGATTTCGTTCCTCCAATCGAATTGGATGAAAATTGCCAGTACGGACTTGCATTAATCGGATTTTATTCATATAATACAATACCAAATATAGACGATAATACTCAGTTCTACTATTTTGACAAGGAGCAAGCAAACCTAACTATACCTACTGTTACATATGTGATAACCGATATCGAAGATTATTTGAAAAAACATTTGCTATCTGAAGAAGAACAAAAGAAGGATATTTCCAAAGAAATATTTTTCCTGAGGCACAATAATAATACTTTAAGAAGCGAGATATTTTACAAGTCATACTCTATCGATTTTACGAAGAAAAATTCCCTAGGAAGTCTATTGGGATTCTCCGAGAAGATTTTAGAAGCTGGAAAGGTTCATGAGTCAGATTTACCCGTGAAAATAGTTAAAGTTAGAAAAACTATACATATAGATAGTAAAATCAGCGATAGACCTTCACATACGATATACGAATTTTCGGTGAACGTAGACCCAGGTTACGCGATAGCCGAAACACCGAGAAATTTAATATACCTTCCTGTGTTGAAGAAAAGGATATATAATATAACTCTGAATATTCGGGATCAAGATTTTGAACTGGTTAATTTTAGAGGAGAAGAAATTATAGTTAGATTGGAACTTAAAAAATGGTCTTGATTTTTTCCTCCAAGTATAAAAATATAGGTGTAAGAGTACATAAACCATTAGTCATTCAACAGCCATCCAGATCACACCTAACGTTAGAAAATAAAATATTTTTACAATCTATAGGTCATGTTATCCAGCCAGGCTTTCGATCTGTACCGCCCTCTCGTCAATGATGATTCAATCGTCAGAGTTGAAAGTCGGACATATTTACCTTTTATTAAATCCTTTGAAAATAACGACACCATCGAGATTGGCATCAATAGACCTGATGTTTGGCTTCTAATGAACGATGCAGCTGTCATTATCAGAGGAAAATTGACTAAAACTGCAGGTGCAGGAGATGTTTCGTTGGTGAATAACGCAGGTGCTTTCCTTTTCGATTCAATATATTACGAACTGTGTGGAAGCGAGATAGATACAGTTAAAGATCCAGGACTTGTTAGTACTGTACGAGGATTTTTATGTTATGAGAAAGCTGAAATTCGCGAACTGGCTATTGCAGGATGGAATTATCCAAACGGTCCTATTACAAATCAAGATGGAAGCTTTAATTTACGAATACCGCTGAGTCATCTCCTGAATATATTCAACGATTATCGAATGGCTATTTGTGGAAAACAGCTGATTCGTTTCCTTCGAGCTCGCAATGACAAGAATGCAATGCTGGTTAGTGCTGGAGTGGGGGAAGCTGCTGGAGTTACCAGAGCAAAAATTTCTATTCAGAGTATGGAATTAAGAGTTATATTAAAACAATGGTGAAAAATAACAATTTACACATTTATTATAAAAAATAACGCATGACGCACGTTTCGGTGGAACTTCACCTTCTTCAGATGCTAATGGCAATCTAACTATGATTCTCTGTTATATCATAAACAAGAAATGACAAATTATGTAGAAGGGGTAAATACAAAGATGGTTACAAATAATTGTTAGAAAAGGAAAAACCCATTCTGAACTGCTAGTCAGGTAGTTCGGTAATTTTGAAAAGATTAAGAAGGGGGCTTGAAGTATGATCGATTTGGCTATTCAATAGGAGACCGGAATGCTTGTATTTATTTATCTGTAATGATTCTAAAAAATTAAGTTTAATTCCTTTACTTTCAGTATTTAATATTTTAAAATCCAAATTTAATGTGTGATTTTCTTGGATTAAATGGTTTGCATAATGTGAATCCGACTTCTGATTAACAAAGCTACGTTTGTGTTCTGAAATTCTAGTTTGAAAACTTCTGAAAGTTCTACCAATGTAAAACTTATCACAATCGCCACAATTAATTTTATAAACTCCTGATTTATTATCTTTATGAACTTTGGATTTATTATTTTTTATATGATTTCCTAAATTATTACCGGTACGATAAGCAATGTTAATGTTGTGCTTAGATAAGAGAGATTTAAGTTTTCTACTTGAATTTCCGATGAAAGTGAGGCTGTTGTATTTGATATTATTTTTAGTAAGGGGGTACACCTGGTTAATCGCATTTTTGAAAAACTTTTTATCTATCATATTGTCTATAATATTGGGATCATAATTATTATTTACGGCAATTTGTTTAATTATATTTTTCTCGAAATTAAAATTGGCATTTGAAAGTGGAATATTTACTAAACGATGTACCATACTATTGAAAGCTGCCATTTTGTGTTGGAAAGGCCAATTTTAATTTCGAGAAAAATATAATTAAACAAATTGCCGTAAATAATAATTATGATCCCAATATTATAGACAATATGATAGATAAAAAGTTTTTCAAAAATGCGATTAACCAGGTGTACCCCCTTACTAAAAATAATATCAAATACAACAGCCTCACTTTCATCGGAAATTCAAGTAGAAAACTTAAATCTCTCTTATCTAAGCACAACATTAACATTGCTTATCGTACCGGTAATAATTTAGGAAATCATATAAAAAATAATAAATCCAAAGTTCATAAAGATAATAAATCAGGAGTTTATAAAATTAATTGTGGCGATTGTGATAAGTAAGTACATTGGTAGAACTTTCAGAAGTTTTCAAACTAGAATTTCAGAACACAAACGTAGCTTTGTTAATCAGAAGTCGGATTCACATTATGCAAACCATTTAATCCAAGAAAATCACACATTAAATTTGGATTTTAAAATATTAAATACTGAAAGTAAAGGAATTAAACTTAATTTTTTAGAATCATTACAGATAAATAAATACAAGCATTCCGGTCTCCTATTGAATAGCCAAATCGATCATACTTCAAGCCCCCTTCTTAATCTTTTCAAAATTACCGAACTACCTGACTAGCAGTTCAGAATGGGTTTTTCCTTTTCTAATAATTATTTGTAACCATCTTTGTATTTACCCCTTCTACATAATTTGTCATTTCTTGTTTATGATATAACAGAGAATCATAGTTAGATTGCCATTAGCATCTGAAGAAGGTGAAGTTCCACCGAAACGTGCGTCATGCGTTATTTTTTATAATAAATGTGTAAATTGTTATTTTTAACCATTGTTTTAATATGTTTATTAATTTACACCAAGTATCGGCCCAATCAATCCAAAAATTAAGAGTTAAACATATTTATCCATCAGATCCTCTCAAATTAGAACTTCTTCAAACAATGAAAATGGATAGACCCGTTTTAATACCGTTCAGACGTTGGGAGTTGCATGAACTACCTGTTCTTACACAAGGTTCCACTAAGGAAGTATGGAACGTGAAAACTGGATCAATTATCGAATGTCCTCGATATATAATTTGTTGCTTCCATAAAAATAGAAAAGACAATGATATTAAAGATCCAAATTATCTAGATAACGTTGACGTATCAGATGTGAGACTCCTTTTGAACGGTGAATATATACCCCAAGAAAACCTGAAATTAGATTTCGAAAGGAACGATTTCGCCGAAGCTCATCATAACTATTCGGAATTTTCATCAAGTTATATGAATGAGAAGAAGGCCGCTCTACTTGATTATGTACAATTCAAATCACGAGCTATATTTGTAATCGATTGCTCTAGACGCGATGAAAGCTTCAAATCTTCTACCGTGGATGTTAAATTGGAAATTCACGTTAGAAATGGATTTCCCGCATCTACAAGAGCATACTGTATAATAATACATGATTGCGTCATCGAATATCTCCCCCTGAGTGAAACTGTAAAGAAGGTGACATCTTTCTAATCAGTTTAAGGAGATACTTTGAAGATGAAGGTTGTAACGTTAGATATCCAAGGATTCGTAATTGCTGGAGAATTTTGCCCGAAAGAGATAGCTATAAACATATGGAAATCAAGTCGCTCATTTCATATTCAAACCTCCAAGAGAATATTCCACACTTACTCTAGAAGATAAGAAACAAATCAGATACTTGGAACGATATCATCATGGTCTAAGGTATTCAGAGGGGAACGTATCGTACGTAGAAATAGATGCTATTCTCAAAAAACTACTAACCAATGTAGATATCGTATATGTGAAGGGAAAACAAAAATATGATTTTCTATTGAATAAATTGAATTCTATTGGATTGTCGCTTCAAATAACAGATGTAGAAAATTATGGTTGGATTCCACCAAAGTTTGAATTGAAACGACCTCTGTGCATGCAGCATGGTAGTGGGGAGCGCATGTGCAGTATGACAAATTCTAAAGATTTGTTTGAATGGGTTTGGAACTTCATACCGAAATAGTACAACATACCGTCATGTCTGCTATAGATCAACATATTGAAAATATAAAAATATTAAAGAAGAAAATTTTAGCTTATGAGTCTAAGAAGAAGATGTTTGATTCTTTTGAACGAATGTCCTTGGATCCCTGGGCTGATGTTTTCCATAATAAAAATAGATTCAGTAAACTGAAATGTAAATCTAGAAGATGTTTAATAAAAAAGGTGTGAAGAATTATTGTTTTAGTTATTTATAACCTATTCATCGAACAATATTCAGTATACGTAGAGCATTCACAGAGTAAAGATGTCTGACGAGTCACTCAATGAAATAATAGTGAAATATATATTCATATCAACATATCTGCTTATATCTATGTTCGTTCTTGTTTTAATCAGATGTTTCTATAATGTAAAAATAACGTCTCTACCTAAAAAATATATATATTTTACGATAATCATGTAAAGTGTACGGGGTGTGGTTTAACCATATATTGCTTAGATAAACATCTACAAACTGAATGCAACATTTTAGAAGATGAACGTTGGAATAAAATTGATGGAAAAATATATTGTTGTCCATTGAAATGTATTGGGAGAGGTCTAGATGAAGACTATGTTGATGGAATAGCTTGCTCAAAATGTCAATCCTTCGGATCTTGTAGATGTGAATGTATTATTTATCAATATTTAAGGAAACATAAAAGTGAATTGTTTTTGAAATAATTATATATTTATATAGAGATTGTTTTTTATTTACACTAGTATCAAGATGTCTGTCATACAACAAACAACTAAGCTACCGATTGATAATTTAGATATTTTCGAGGATCAGATTGCTAAAAGACATGGTGATTTATTCCCAAACAGTTGTAGATTTCTTATAGTTGGTCCTAGTGGGTCAGGAAAATCCAATGCTCTACTAAGTTTACTTTTCAATCCGACCGGACTTAGATTTGAAAACGTTTATATATTCTCGAAAAGTCTTTATCAGCCCAAGTATCGCTTATTGGCGCAAGTTCTCAAGAGTATACCCGATATTGGTTATTATCCATACAAGGAAAGTGATGAGATCATTGATCCTTGTGAAGCACCTGAAAATTCAATCTTCATTTTCGATGATATAATGGGTGACAAGCAGAATAAAATTAAGGATTATTATTCTATGGGTCGACATAAGTCCATTGACGTAGCATTTCTATGTCAAACATACGTTTCTATGAAGAAACATCTAACACGTGATAACGGAAACATAATAGTCCTTTTCAAACAGGATGATATTAACCTACGTCACGTTTATGATGAACATGTTAGCCCAGATATGACGTATGATAAATTCAATGAATTATGCTCTCTGTGTTGGAACGCAGATAAATATGGGTTCATAGTTATAGTGAAGGATTTCAACTTGAACAAAGGACGTTATCGAATGGGCTTTGATAAATTTATAAAAGTAAAATCATAATAGATTCGTGTTCAGTTGACTTTCATCATGACTTCCAAGAACATGTCTAAGGAGCACCAACGTAAACTTAAGATTCATCAGCTGGTTAGGGATGTAAGGAAAAAATATACTGCCTTCAAGATGGGACGGTCTGAGGAAGATAA
The DNA here is from genome assembly GCA_030704885.1 of Cynegetis impunctata. Taxonomy (NCBI): domain Eukaryota; kingdom Metazoa; phylum Arthropoda; class Insecta; order Coleoptera; family Coccinellidae; genus Cynegetis; species Cynegetis impunctata. The sequence continues at coordinate 312,284 of JARQZK010003684.1, read as the reverse complement.
AACGATTCAACGAATATTTTCTCCAATAACTGAACGTCTTGAACGAATAGAGGATAAGCAAGTAGCTTCAATACTTCAACGTGCATCTATTCAACCCCAAACGACTGAGTTCAAAACGACTCAGTTGTTCAACAAAAATGCGTTACAACGACTACGATTACCAGCCACCCCATTTTCAAACGGGTCCATTCACAACGGGTGCGTTAACGGTTCCGTTCACAACAGGTCCGTTCACAACGGGTCCGTTCACAACAGGTCCGTTGGCAACGGATCCGTTACCGGGTCCGTTCACAAAGTCGTTCCACTCGACTCCGTTGAAATATCCTCCATCAATATCAATTAATCAACCTAGTGTAGTTGGTGAGGATTCTTACGCTAGCTCACCGTTTGAACCAATAGCGAAGTTTCAACGATCGAAGATAGTTTCTACTCCAAGATTTATACCAACAGATATAGTAGCTGAATCTAAAATTGAGAAGTTCTCTGATGATGAAGATGAGGATAAATCTATTTTAGTAGGAGATGATCTTGAAAAATCACAACAACTATTTAACCAGTTGAAAAATTCCGAGCAGTTGAATGAATACTTCGGACAATATCCAGAACCAGTACGTAAATATATCAATCAGACTTGGAATCAGTCAACACAAATTGATTCTACTTTCGGACCAAAATACGATCCTGAGATATCGAAGTGGACTCTCGGCAACACTGTGATTGATTTCAATAAAAGTGGTAACATTATTATTGGAGGTCAGTCATTTATCGGTACCCACGGTCTTTATGAGCTGATTTTTATGAAAGATCCTCAAGAATATACCGATGAAGATAAAGAAAATTATGGAAGGATTTTGGAAATAACAAATGTACATAAAAGAGGATTTGACGCCACAAAGCAAGTCAGAAGTAGTAAGAGTGATAAATATAGATATATTATCAAGCGATTGCTTCCTTCTCAGCAGAGTGGAAAAGGATTGATGACTTATAACGATAAACCCAAAGAGTATGTATACTGGGATAATGTGAATGAGATTGTAGATCGACTCCGTTTATTATACGCTTCTAAGCTTGCAGGAAATTCCTCTAATGACAATGAAATCGAGTCAATTATCGATGAGCTTCGTGAAGCTAATGTTAGCTAAAGTAGATTGGAAAAGTATTCAATCTAATCATGTCGATTGATAAGTTATATCTCACGTGAAACGTATGAAGATTGAAGGATTTTCCACGAATGCGCAAGGTGACTTTGATTTTGGTGCGCATAAACTCTGTAACGTTAAAATACCAACAAGTGATTCGGATGCGACTACGAAAGAGTACGTGGATTCTAAGACGAATGAGGTGAAACCTGATATTTCTAAACTCAATCAAGCGATTGAATCTGCAGTCCAAGATACCGAAAAATTAGGAGAGAAATTCAATTCTTTCGAGAATTCAATAAATAAATCACTCAATCAGATGAAGATAGACATTAATGAACAAAATAAACAACTGAAGCAATATTTCAATGATATCGTCACAGGTCTGGAAGTCACTCTTGATACAAAACTAATGAGGCAACAAGGCTTACTCGAAAAGAAACTGAGGAAAATTTCAGGTGAGGTGCTTGGAACTCACGAATTGAATATGCGTAGTAGGACAAATATTATTGATGATAAACTTACAAATCTTGGAAATGAATTGAAGAGGCTGAATGATAAAATTGAAGTTAATAAATCACCAAGAACCATGATCAATGATGATATCTTGTGATCGTCAAATCATAGAGATTTAAGAAGCTGAATGATAAATTTTAAGTTAATAAATCATCAACCTTGATCGATGATGGTACATTCACGAGAAAAAAATCAAGTAGTTAAAGAACTACATAAACCAACACGTAGAAATTTCATACGAAGACGTACAATCATTGAGGGATTAGATGACTTGTGGCAATGCGATTTGGGTCAGATGGACATGTATGCTCATGAAAATAAGGGAAAAAAATTTATTCTTGTAGTCATTGATTGTTTTTCAAAGTTTGTATTGGCTAGAGCATTGAAAACGAAGACAAGTGAAGAAGTCACTCGTGCGTTTTCGGATATACTCGAGCAAAGTGGTCGAAGGCCTAAGAGCCTACAGTCGGATCAAGGAAAAAAATTTTTCAACACAAAATTTCAGAATTTAATGACGAAATATAATATTAATCACTATAATACGTATAGCATCAAGAAAGCTGCTATTGTTGAACGAGTTATACGCACTCTCAAGGATAAATTGTTTCGATATTTTTCATTGAATGGAACTTACAAGTGGATAGATGTGCTTGAAAACAACGTTGACAAATATAATGATTCCAAACATAGAACTATTGGAATGAAGCCCCGTGACGTCACTAAGAAAAATGAAAAACTCTGAATTCTGTATATTCCCACATAAAGATTGCTGGAAGAAATAAATTTAATGTTGGCGATATAGTGCGAATCAGTAAGGCCAAGCATGTGTTTTCAAAGGGATATACACCTAACTGGACTACTGAGCTATTCAAAATTGTTAAAGTTCAGATAACCAATCCTGTTACTTATATTCTTGAAGATACTTAAGGACATCCCATTAGTGGTGGTTTTTATAAAGAGGAATTACAGAAAGCTAAATACTCTGACGTTTACTTGGTTGAAAAAGTCTTGCGCAGAAAAGGAAATAAGGTGTTCGTTCATTGGCTGGGTATGCCAAAGTCACATGATTCTTGGATTGATATGAGTAACAAACTATAAGTTCAGTTGAGTATTGAAGTTTGAAGTAGCAAGATGTCCCAAGACAGTGGTTTTATCAACGAAGATTTGGATAGAATTTTGGATATCTACGATGAAGCAGTCAAAAACGAAAAAAAATTTCATTTTAAATGGTGGATTTCAAACTGGAATATTTCTAGTGGAAAATGGTTTAAGTCCAGCTCGAGACTTCAGCCCTGCAGTGAGAGTAAGCTGTAACGATGGTGTCATGTCATTTGATGAATATGAATGGGAATCACTCATGAAATTAATTGAGAATAATGGGGTAGGAGAAAACAATAGTGGAGCTCAGGTGTTTTTCTATGAAGAAGAAAAAGTATTCTCCAAAGTGGGAAAATTGTCTATATTTCACCGAATCTGATGTATCTGAACTTATCAAGTTGAATGATCTTTCAAGCAAAAGAATTGAGATGTTACAAAATATCATTTTTCCTTTTTATTATCGTAAATTTGTTCTTATTGTTGAAGAAATTACTTGGAATAATGATAAATCTGTCGAAGATGTAACTTATGCCTTCTGTAACATAAATCCAACAATTGAAAGCTATGCAATTTTAGAATGTATGTATTTTAATAAAAATGAAGTTTTATATGATGTAGACAGAGAAATGTTGTAGGAAAATAAAGAACAAGAAAAGTAAATGAGTGGTTTTATTTCAACAAGATATATACAAGTCTCGACTTGTATAATATTTTGAATATAGGTTAGTCATAATATGTCATTTGGATAATCTTTAACTATTCAGGACTAATATAGAGGTTCGATTCTCACGCTGGATTTTGAGCGTGAACATAGTGTTGAACTCCAAATATAGATATATTGGGTTCAATTCTACATGTGGATTTCTTCAGTATGAATTTTTTTTTTAGATTGATAGTGTTGGACTTCTGATATAGAGGTTCGATCCTCGCGTTGGATTTTTTAATTTGAAATTTTTTTTTTAAGCTTGGGGGTGTTGGACTTCTGATATAGGGGTTCGATTCTCGCGTTGGATTTTTTAATTTGAATTTTTTTTTTTAAGAGCAGTGAACATAGTGTTGAACTCCAAATATAGATACCTATATTGGGTTCAATTCTACATGTGGATTTCTTCAGTATGAATTTTTTTTTAAGCTTGTGTTGGACTTCTGATCATAGGTTCGATCCTCGTGCGGGAGTTTTTAATTTGAAATTTTTTTTTTTAAGAGCAGTGAATATATTGGGTTCAATTCTACATGTGGATTTCTTCAGTATGAATTGTTTTTTTAAGATTGATAGTGTTGACTTTCTGATATAGAGGTTCGATCCTCGCGTTGGATTTTTTAATTTGAAACTTTTTTTTTAATTCGGTAGAGCCATGGACTCCTAATATGACAGGTTCAATGCTAAATGCGGATTTCTTCAGAATGATTTTTTTTAAAGCTTGATAATGTTGGACTCCTAATATAGAGGTTCAAACCCCGAGCTCGATTATTTCAATTTTGAATTTTTTTAAAATCAACTTGGTACTAGACGTCACCTGTAATCCACCATATTGGATTTGAAAAAGGAAAGGCCATAGATCCTCCCATCTTTGATTTAAACCATAGATCTGTTATACGTCAAATATTGAATACGATAAGTCAGCTAACGAAAAGTGTAACATTAAAATTTGTATAAAAGTCTCAAGAACCCCCATGAAGACTCCATATATTTCTACATATCGAACTCAGTCGTCTGAGCCTGCCCGAAGACACCAGGATGCCCCCATTTACAATTTCAGGCCTCTAGGCCCCCATGCTTATTCTCGTAGCCTCGCGCATCCACCATCTTGGATTTGAAACATAGAACTGTCAAATGTCATTTTGAATCATAGGTATCTTAGAGCATCGATCTGTCATACGTCATCCAATCTGTCATTCGTAACTGTCAAATGTAATCTTGAACCATAGATATCTTAGAGCACAGAACTGTCATACGTCATCCCATCTGTCAATCGTTACGGTCAAATGTCATCTTGAACCATAGATATCTCAGAGCATAGAACTGTCATACGTCATCCCATCTGTCATTCCTTACGTTCGAATGTCATCTTGAACCATAGATATCTCAGAGCATTGAACTGTCATACTTCAAACATTCAAATTTGAATGCTATTGAAACGCCCTCTGTTGGCGAGAATCTGAATGATGAGAATATAATGATCTGTCATCTTGGAACGCCATCTGGTGGTCAGGTTCCTAATGACGATAATACAGTGATCTGTAAGAACGTGATCTGTAAGAACGCCCTCTGGTGGCCAGGTTCTTAATTACGATAATACAGTGGTCCGCCATCTTGAAACGCCATCTTGGAACGCCATCTGTTGGTCAAGTTCCAAATTACGATAATACCGTGGTCCGCCATCTTGAAACGCCATCTTGGAACGCCATCTGTTGGTCAAGTTCCAAATTACGATAATACTGTGGTCAGCCATCTTGAAACGCCATCTTAAAACGCCATCTGTTGGTCAGGTTCCAAATTACGATAATACCGTAGTCCGCCATCTTGGAAAATGGCCGACGTCCGCAAAATGGCCGACTTCCCGTCGTTCGCGCATGCGCAGAAATGACATTGTTGTTTGAATTTCCCGCCACAAAATGGCCGACTTCCGGGCCAGAACCTACATAGCTTATCTACTTATTTAGATATCAAAAATATCAATTCGTTTTTGAGATAATTTTTTCTTTCAGTAAATTGATTGTAAGTTTCACAATTTTCAAGAACGGAACTTAAATTTTTTCAAAAAATATCTTCATGCTCTTTCGAATCGAATGACACCTTGTTCATATTTTTTCCAGGCTCATGAACAAAATTGAACAAAAAAAGCACTTGTTGACTAGACTATATTCTCATGATTAGTAAATCTTTCTCCAAGTCCAGAAATGGATTGAACGCTATCACAGAAAATTTTTATTTACTTCAAAATGTTATGGAGTAATTAAATTTTCAAAGCCAAAAGTTACTCATATTTTGATACCTACTCTACCTCAAAAAATATTCGAAATATTAAATATTAATTGAAAATATTCTATGTAAACAGAAATTTAATCAGTCACTAAGAACAAAAAACGTGTGTGACATGGAAAATTTTATTAACCAAGGAAGAAGTCAATCAAAACCTCTTCGCACTCCTTTTCTTTCCAAATTTTATACTACCTATACTATATTAAACAAAACTGCTCGTGTTTTAGATATAATACTACACCATTAAACAAAAGTTCGAGAAGTTTTGTTTAATAGTAAGTATAGTACACAATTTATAAAGAGAAGAAGTACGAGGTGATTTTAGTTGACTTCTTCCTTTTGAAATGAAAATTTTCTATTAGACCCATTTGAACTTTTTTAAACAAGTTTTTTGCTCAAAGTGACCGATTAAACTTACTAATTGAACATTGAATAGAATATGCTCAAAACTAATAGTTACTTCACCCAAAATTAGAAAAACGATTCAATTTCTTGATCAATTATAATGTTGAAATTATAAGTAGATATTGCACACACAATTGCACAGTCGTCACGAAAACATATCTATACATGATTTTCATATAATCGCACATACATAATACCAACAGAGGTGCTAGTGCTTAATAAATTTCATGTTTACTTAAATACGTAGATACGAAGACTTTTATTCAATTCTATTATAATTTTCGTAGGCTCATGGGGGAGGATTGATCCCCCCCCTATCTACGCCACTGCTGAGACTATCTAGACTGCATCACACGGCTTCATCTCATCACTCATGCGCAAAAGTGATGTTTCGGTAACAGACTTCAAAAGCATAGATCTGCATGAAAAATCACAAGCAGTGGGTGGAAGAGTCATGTTGGAGCCAAAATGTTTACCCCGAAGTATCGCCCCTACCGACGCAAAATGCTTCATAAAAATTCCAGCAACCCTCGAGTTATCAGTTTCCACAATTCCCTGCCAATTCAGACTTATCAAGTCCGGTCTCTTTTTACGTCCCAACTGCTCATTCACAATTTTCCAGCCTCCTCTACTTCTATTGATGAAATTTTCTAATCTCCGCTTATAATAAAATTGCTTAGACCTTTCTATCTCTAATTTATGTTTTTTCAACTCATCTTTATACTGAGACTTCAAGTCAACCGACACAGAAAGACAATCCAACCAGATCAAATTTCGCAACTGCTTCCCTTGTTCAACAATCCTCCTCGTTATCCAAGACTTTGCTATTCCTTTGTTCCTTGTACTCACTGTTTCCACCATTGGACACGTCCTCTCGAGAAGTTCACCCAGAACATCCACCTTCTCAACGAAAGCCAACTCAAGGTTTGGAGTATCTATGATGCGATTCGAATTATTATAGCTTTCAACAAGACACTTAAAATTCATTAAATTTTCATAGGTTCGACGAGGTTTTCGAACACTTTCAGCTACATCCGTGATAACGGAGGCTAATCGAAATTCCAACGAAACAGAAAAATGGCCAAATAGACATGGGTTCACTATAGGACTTCACTATTTAAATTAGTTAAAATAAAGTCAATGCAAGATTTAGACAATCTATGAACTGAATGAAAGATCCCAAACACGGTCTATATAAAGATAGAACATCAAATACCTTAGCCCTGCATTTACTTTTCTTAGCTATTCCACATATTTCGGCATGACCCTCAATTGAGAAATGCTTAACATTGAGAGCCACAGTGCTTGAAAATAAAGCATCTTTTACAAATATACACGAGCCACCATGTATACTATCAGTCCGACTAAAATACGTCACTAGTTTATAATTAGGTATGTTCAGATATTTTTTCCACTGTTGATATTCGCACTTCTAAATATTTCAATACCTGTGATTCACGCTCTTCTAAATTATGCAATTGCTCCTCCAGGTCTTCCTTAACATGTACTATTTCACCTCCCAATTTCTCATTATCCTCCTTCCTACGTTTGTCGAGATCTTCCAGGATTTTCTGTAATCCTTGTAATTCTTGCTCCCGACGTTTCTGTTCATCTCGTTTTTATTGCACTCGACGTTTCTGTTCATCTAGTTTTTCTTGCTCTCGACGTTTCTGTTCATCTAGGTTTTCTCGCTCTCGACGTTTCTGTTTATCTAGTTTTTCTTGCTCTCGACGTTTCTGTTCATCTAGTTTTTCTTGCTCTCGACGTTTCTCTTTTTCTTATTGCTCCCGTTCTCGACATTTCTGCTCTTCCAATTTCTCCTGTTGATGTGTTCGGCGAGTTTTTGCATTAATTTTCCCATCATCGATTCTATTTTTTTGGTTATTGGCATCCGACACTTCTGACACCAGTTGTTACGAATTCGGGTTCGCTAGGATGATTTCCAATAACTAAATTCAACTAATAAACAAATCAGTATTTATTTACAACACAGCAGTAATTTGGACAACAATTTTGTGGGTCAGTAATGCGACATTTAGAATACCTTTTCACACAAAAAATTATGGAGTTTTCACTCCAATAACTCGACTGCTTCGATGCGGAAACAAATTTCATCAAGTAGACTTATTCTGCAATTCAATAAGAGTCATGGAAACAGAACTGAATCGTTTACTGTCATAAGATTAAATTATACATTTTAAGTTGTTTGTTGATATTAATGATGTATATTTGTATTACTTTATATTACTTTAATTTAGGTCTTGAGTAGTTTTAGGATATATTACTGCCTTTGTAGTGAATGCATTGTAATTGGGACTACCGTTTATAGAATAAATAAATAAAATAAATAAACAAATAAACTTCTTCAATAACTGTTAATTCTTCAAAACACAGGCTTCGCTCTTCTTTTAACACGGTATTTCACTGAAGACCGTCTCTTCTATGATCGCTTTTATATGTCTTATTCATTCCTCTGAGAAACTTCCAGAATGTTCTAGTCTTCAAATTAAGAGGGCGGTTACTTCAACGTTCATCGAATATTTCAGAACACACAGAGTCGGCTTTAGCCATTTCCGTAACAGTATTTATCATTGCGAATGTATCATGAGCGTTATCCAGAGAGGAGGCAACTGTCGGGTGAAATATTTAGCCGACTGAAGCAAAACCTAGTATCACATGGTATATTTAAGAAGCCAAGACCAAAAACCTATAGAAATTTGATGATATACAAAGAATTAGATTAATTGACAGTTTCATGCTTTTTAAAAATCCTTCTTACTGTTATTCTAGCTACTTCAGTATTCTATTACAATGCTATGGTGAATGCGTTTGTATTACACACAATGTCAAAGTGTCCATAGTTGCAGTCAACTATGGTTTTCTTTGAAAATCTTGAAGAAACTAATAATCAAAACCTTGAGTGTGATATATAATTTTGGAGGAAATTTGATGTAGATTCAAAGAAAAAAATAAAATATGGCATGTTGCATAAGAAAAATAAAAGTTTTTGTTATACCTCGAAAACGAAATGTAATTTGACTCGATGATTTCTAAGAAATGGCCTCTTCGAAAAATCGAAAACTATGATAAGAAAAAAAAATGGTGACTTTTCAAAAATGACAACTTTTGAAAATTCTTCTGTAGCTCGACAATGGCTTGACCTACAAAAAGCGGTTTTCATATTTCAGCTTGTTTCGAAAATCGACTTGTATTCGTTTTTCGCTATCTTTGCTAGAAGTACTCTAAACCCCCAAATCCCATCGAAATTGGCCCAGTCTGTACATATGCATACCAAATTCACCACAGTTTTCTGAAGCGTAAGGCAGAAGTAATGCCTAAGACATTGTGCCTATTGATTGAAATTATTCTTACCAGGTACAACAGAAGGAACCGCTAAGATAGAGAGACCAAGTTTAACAAGGATTGAAGACATAAATGAATACACTGCTGTCGAGAGTATTAATGGTGAGTTTGATTGTAATTGTTTCCAGTGATAGAATATTTCTCGTGAAGGTAAATCTGTTAATTCATACATTTGTACTCTTCATTGCATTGGATATTTCTATAGTCCATTTGTGAAACTGAAATAAAAATTATTATTCATTCTCTGAAAAATAACTTCACATGGTTTTGATAATATCACAACTTTAGCCCTAAAAGAAATAACTGAAAATATTTCGAAACCGTTGTCACTTAATTAATCTCAAGTTCAGTAAAGTAGAATGCCCAACTCAGTTCAAAATCGCTGTTATCAAAACAATTTTCAAAAATGGAAATCGATACGATCCAAAAAAGTATCGCCCTATTAGTATAATACCCATTCTGACGATGTTTTTGAAAGGGCTCTAAAGCGACGAATGGTGAAGTTTCTAGAAAATAAATTTTTTGCCAAATTCCAATTCGGATTTAGAAATGGCAGGTCTACCAGTGATGCTTTACTGGTGGATGAAATTTACACAACTCTTGATGGCGGCAGGACGTGTGTTGATATATTTATCGATCTGGTAAAAGCCTTCGATACCGTAAGTCACGACAGGCTACTGTCGAAGCCGAATGAAATAGGTATTTGTGCCCCCCCGCACACACACTTCTACAAAATTAAATTAAAAAAAGAAAATAATTGATCAAAATTGACAACATGATTAGTCATCAGAGGGGAATAACTTTTGGTATACCACAAGGAACAGTATTATGTCCCATACTATTTCTAATTTATGTGAATGAACTCTTGACGTTGAACTGCCATGTAACGATTATCTCATTGCCGACGACACCGTGTTTTTTTTTGAGGGGAACTGATGGGAGGAAGTAGAAACCAACTCGAGACAGGACTTGGAAATTATGATAAAATGGTTCGATGAAAATCTTCTCACCAGCAATATTGTCGATCTACCTTACTCATATTATAAGAGTGGAACACCAAGTACCGTACAGTTAGACTTACATCTTCCTTTTAGAATTAATACATATCAGATTCAGACAAATACAAGCACCAAATACCTAGGCATCATCATTGATAGTAACCTGAAATAGGATCTTCAAACTCAGAACTTGACCAAGAGAGTAAGATCATTGTTGTATTTATTCAAATAAATGACCCTCATACTAGATGAAAAAAATCTTAAAATCATGTACATAATCGCATAGGGTAGCGCATATTCTAATAATATGAAACCTTTACAGATAATACAAAGTTCGGAATTACTGAATATCAGATAACTATTTAACAACGCAGCCTTACTCTGTTTGGCCAAAAATAATTTGATAAGCATGAATATATCACATTCCTATCCAACAAGATTTCGCGAAGATGCGAATGTGGTTCTTCCTAATTACTAAAAGTCTATTGGACAGCGATGTTTCATATATGTGGGACAGAGTTTATACAATCACTTACCATTAAATTTTAAAATGGAAATTTGCATTGAGAATTTCAAAGGCAAATTAACTAAATGACTTCTAACATCAATGATCAAAATACTAGCATGGACCTGTCATAATTGAGCAAGCTCATGTATGCTTATGGGCATATGAGTATATTTGGATGGATATGACGATATAAGTGTATGAATCATTTACAAGTATTTTTGATATTGTTCATGGCTAACTTTATATTATATACACCATATCGGGCGTGTTTGCGATATTTTAATCATGTAGATTTGTAACTTTCTTGTGTTAGTTGTTGATGTAACAACAACCTTCCACTGCTCTGATGTTTTATTGGTGGTTGACTTCGTGTTGTCTTGATCCTGGAATTTTATGAAGATCTTATGTGGTTGTTTCATGATGAACAAAGTTTTCACGTTTATCAACAAAGACTTGCTATTGGCTAAAGTGAACCTGAACATGACACAGTACTAGTACCAAAAAAAAAATTAATAAATAATTGATTGAGAATCAGAATCATGATCGATTTTAACATTGTATCGATATTTATATTTTTGGCGTACGCTATTGAATTAAAGAAAATTATGACTTGCTTCCAAAACGGATGTGAAACAGACGAGTTTTCCGCAAACGTTGAGTTTATTTCGCGAATTATTCCATTCGATTTAAAGAAGAATATGTTTTTAAACTAGTTATTCGCTTATTAGCTATATACTTGAAAATATATATATATATATATATATATATCATCATATAATGTATAAATCTAACACCTATTATTTTCTCAGTTAAAAAAATGCCAAGGAGAAAGCCATCCAACCTAACGAGGAGAAAAGGCAAATCTAAGCGTAAAAAGACTAATGTTCAGACTTATACTGGTAAGTTTGAATTAAATTCATATATATATATATATATATATATATATATATATATATATATATATATATATATATATATATATATATATATATATATATATATATATATATATATATATATATATATATATACCATTTATATACAATTTATTTTCAATACTGTAAATAAGGCACCCTGCTACGTCAGATTTATGATCCCACTTTGAAGATACATATCTGAATTTATTCATTGTTTTTGTCACAATTGAAACACAATAGAAACTTCTTGATACTCTAAATGAATCTGATTAATATTATTCGAAATACAAGCATGTATAAAAGGCATAGGATTTTTATTTTTCACTCATGGTCAATCCCGAAGATATAAGAATACAACAGAACGCGCGGGTCATCCAAGAGCGCATGAGGAAACAAATGAATAGCGAAAATCTACGGGACATCATAGATATGGAGTGGCCAGAGGAAACTTTTAAAACCCGTATTACAAATGGCAACATCACCTCCCAAGATGTCTCTGGAGATCTGATAATTCTAGCTCCCGCTGCGAAGATTAAGGAGATCAAATACCTGAGGCAGCTTATTGGTAGCACGAGGAAGCTGTACCAGCACGTACGTGGAGGAAAGCTAAAGGAAGGAGAGGTCGTGCTTAAAAAAGCAGAAGGGTGGTCCCTCGCTGGAGGGGCACAAGTGAAAGAAGAAGGTGATATCTACCTCAATGCTCTTCCAAATAAGGAAGAGGAACTACGGTGGAGTCTGTATAAGGCTTTTTATGATATCAAAGGAAGGATGCAAGGGAACAGCGCATGCCACCTAGTCATCGAGGCCGATATAGCAACATGCTAAAAAAGGAAAATCGTAGAATGTGCGCTGCATGCCTACAGTGGAGAAGTGTTCCTCCATGTAAAATAAACAAAAACGGAAAACAACGACTACAGGAAGAGGGCGACGCATAGCACAGATGCGATGGTCATCCAAAGGCCAGAGGGCACGACCTACGCCCAAATAGTATCTCAATTCAAGAAGAAAATAGGAGCCGAGGAAGACGTAGCCGAAGAGATTAAAGGACTCGGGCAGACTAAGGAAGGCCATCTTCTCGTTGAACTAAAAAAAGGGTCTAAGGAGTCAAAAAACATTTACAACAAGGTAAAATCCAAAATGAAAGAGGGTAACGTCAGATTGTACAGATCCAAAGACAATAGGGTGGCTATTAATATCTACGGTATCGATATAGATATGACAGAGAGCCAAGACCAAGTCGAACTCATGGAGGAAATTCCCATAAGCATAGGGGGCGAGCTAGTGGTCAAGGCTCTGAGGCCGAGTAGCGGTGGCAGGCAGGCGGCGACTGTGCTTACTTCGGCGGAAGCGGCGGACGCTCTATTGAAAAAAGGAGGGTGAAAGTAGGCTTGTCCATGGTCCAGGTTGGAGAGCGAAGAGAAACCAAGAAATGTATCAAATGCTGGGCAGAGGGACACTTCATCAAAGACTGTAAAGGCCCAGATAGGAAGAACCTGTGCAGGAACTGTGGAAGCGCTGGACACCTAGTCAGAGAATGCGCGAAAGTCCCAAGGTGCCTGGATTGCGGCTTCAGCGGACATAGAACTGGCGGAGTTTTCAGCCGAAATGACAACACGAAGAGAACCAGCCCTATGCAGGAGGGAGCCCGAAGCAACCGGTAAGGGTAGCTCTGCCAAAATGATCCAATTCCTGTAGGTAAACCTAGGAAGGGCCAGGGCAGCACATGACGTCATGTGGGCGGAAGTCTTGGCGAGGCGAGTGGATGAAGTAGTCGTGTCAGAACCGAACAAAAAGATATGCAAAGCAAGTAACAGGGTCACGGATCTTAAAGTTGACGTGGCAGTGATTTTTCCAAAAAGGGAGTCAGAGTAGGGAAAGTAAAACCCGGGCAGGGCTATGTGCTCCTGGAGATAGAAGGCTTTACGTTACTCGCGGTATATATCTCTCCAAATGTGAGTATGCCAGTCTTCTCACAGACCATAGATGTAGTATTTCGGCAGATTCCTCATCGAGGAAGAAATTTCATAGTCGCTGGCGATTTGAACTCGAAGTCCGCATGCTGGGGATCACCCACGGAGGATAGAAGGGAGGAATATATACAAGAATGGATGGCAAAAGTCTCGGTGATGGCGTTGAATAACGGAACCCCCACCTTCATCCGGGGAAACCCGGAATCGCACATAGACGTGACGCTGGTTACGGAAAGTTTTGCCTCATCGTATGCTGACTGGGAGGTTAAATACAGCGACCTCTTTACCTATCACGCCTACATCAGCTTCAAGGTGAAGGGGAAATCGCGTACTGCGGACGATCCTAGAGTGCGCAGGCTGGATTCAGGAGCGATGAAGGCAACACTGGCAGCTATGGGAGAGGAGACGGAAAATCGCTCTCCCTCTGTAACATATGAGAATTTGATGGAAGCATTCAAGCTAGCTACCGCGTGCGGTACATATCAGCGGGGTAGGAGGGTGCCGTACTGGTGGGATAACGTGATAGCAGAGGCGCACAGCAATTGGGTCGCGTACGCCGCAGTTTCACAAGGGAGCGAGCGGCGGATTCAACTGTTCTGATGGAGGAAATGAAAGCAGCAAAGAAGGAGCTTAGAAAAGCAATTAGGAAAGCTAAAAATGCGAGATGGAAGGAGCTCCTTGATAAGCTTAATGATGACATATGGGGGGAGGGTAACAGGATCGCGACACGCCACCTCAGACAAGGGAGTGTACCTTCTTCCCCAGTGTTAAGAGAAGAGAGGAGATATTAGCGGTTCTGTTCCCCCGCACAGACGAAACCTGGGAGATGAGCCGAGGTTCAAATGCGGAGGTTCCTCTTTTCACGATAGAGGAAGTTGCTAGCGCGAGTAAGTCGATGCGCCCAGGGACAGCTCCAGGACCGGATGGCATAACGGTGGAGGCGCTGAAACTTGCGGCCGAGGTGGCGCCGGGGCTCCTTGGGAGCATGTACAACGGATGTTTGCTCGGACGTGGTATGCCAGAAAGATGGAGGACCGCGAGAGTGGTGCTCCTACCAAAAAAGGGTAAGGACATAAACGATCCAACCTCTTTCAGGCCAATTTGCCTGCTGAGCGTGGTAGGCAAGCTTTTCGAGAGGCTACTGGTCGAGAGACTTACCTGCAAACTGGACGAGGGAAACCGGATCTCAAACCACCAACACGGGTTTAGAGCGGGCAGATCAACGGTCACAGCCATGCGGGAGGTGCTGCAAAAGGTTGAGGCTACAAGGGCAAAATTCATCGTATTCATCACAATAGATATAAGGAATGCATTTAATACTGCAAGATGGGCGAGAATAATTAGTACCTTGAGGGCGATGGGAATAAGCGAATACATAATTAGAAGTTGTGAAGAATATCTCACTAAGAGGTATGTGGTGATGGGGTCAGTTTCCCGAGAATGTACAATGGAGGTTCCACAGGGGTCGGTCCTTGGCCCGACCCTGTGGAATGTAATGTATGATGGCGTGTTGAAGGTAGGGTATGGTGAAGGTGTCCAACCTGTGGCGTATGCAGATAACCTGCTGAGGTGCTGAGGTGGAGGGTTGCCACGACAACGTCGAGGGCCCGCGATTGTATTACGGCAGCGGGTCTTGAGGTAGAAACTGAGAAGACGGACGTACTCGTCGCGAGGGCTCCCAGAGGTCAAATGGGAATCACGTTGAACATCTTCGGTGACGAGAGGACACCATAAATCAAGATCCGATACCTAGGTGTGATGCTGGCAAAGGGAATGTCCTTCTCGCTTCATGTGTCTTACATGGTCCAGAAGGCGACAGAGAGGTTAGAAGCACTGAAGAGACTATTGCCCAACGTGGGTGGCCCGCTTTTTTGGAAGAGGAGGCTGCTCTGTGAGGTAATTCATAGCACCATGCTATACGCGGTCCCTGTGTGGAAGTGTGTATTAAAATACAAAAAACAGCTGGACTTATGTATCTCGGTTCAAAGAAAAGGGTTGCTCCGGGTGGCCTCAGCATATCGAACAGTCGCAGCTGAGGCAGTTCAGGTCATCGCGGGGTTCCCCCCGTTTGACCTCATAGTGGCGGAGGTATCTTTTTTGTTTACTGTCGGCGGAAGACTGCCAGGTAACAGGCGAATGGCCAGGAAGCGCACGATTAAGAAATGGCAGGAGAGATGAGAGTGTGGTAGAGATGTGGCGGCGTGGACCAAGCGTCTAATTACGGACATCTCAGCATGGATGTAGTGCCCACATCGCAAAACAAACTACCATTTTACCCAGTTCCTCACAGGTCATGGATCTTTCGGGTCTTTTACGCTGAGGATTGAGAAAACACGGGACGACATATGCGGGGCGTGCGAAGTGCCCGATACCCCCGAGCACGTACTATGGAATGGTTCCAGATGGCACGAACAGAGGGCGAATATCGTGAGATCCATAGGCCACCTCCCGACGGTGGAGGAGATGGTGCCGCTGATTTTAAAGGATAAAATCAGCTGGGAGACAATGTACACTTCGATATCCCGAATCATGAGTAAGAAGGAATATGAGGATAGGGTGAAAGAAAACGACTCCGAGTCAGAGTCAGAGTGAACAATCTATAAACTCCCAATCCCTGACGTTTCTGAACTAATTAGTTTATTTCCGGGGAGCAGGACAGGTGCAGTCTCTCAACATCGGAGAGCAAGGAGGGGGGTTTTAGTTGGTCGGCCGAACAACCCAGCCAACCCGACATACCCATGCGCATCCTGATGCAGGGGAACTGAATGCAGATTTCCCCCTCCATAAAAAAAAGATAGTTCCCATTCACTGCATTAAACTCAATTGGTTATTCCTACAAATTTCTAACACGACATCCTCTCGCTTGTCCTGCGCAGTCTGCCGCATATAATATATCACATATATTTTTACCGCTCTTAGGAAACAAAATATTAATAATGATCATAAAAGAATCACGAACCATATCATCAATGAAAAGTCGGGTAGGACTCGGTACTCGAACTTATCTTTGGATCAGTTTTTTGTTTAAATCGGATCATATTCATACTAAAAAAATCAGGGATTAGGCATTTGTAGTTAGAACATGATTTCTCAGGTTTTCCGAAAATTTATTTTGAACTGAAGAGGGAGGTAATAATCAATCAAACCTAGTACTTAATTTCTCTGGAAAATTAGTTCCGTAGGGCCCACCTCTATAGTATAGGGCGGCTTGTTCCTATAATTAAAAAACAATTTTTGAATTTATAGATTTCGATTTCACTATAGAACTCTTCTAAGCATTTTTTTCGGCTTCCAATGATTTTCCCCTGTTTCGTTATACGAAGAATGACAAAGTGCGAGACGTTGTATGGTCGATACTATTTTTCAATAAAAATTTATGAAACTATACCATTGCGAAAGTTCCTAAGTTATCTCTAACATCCTGTCTTGGTAAACCAAATATTGCAAAAAGAAATATCCAAACTTCGATTATGATTTTTGAAATCGTTGATTTGACAGGAAAGATCTCCAACCATAGGCGTCTATTAGCACTTCTTAAGTTCTTTAGGATTAGTAAACACAAAATTAACAAGAACTGAACTTTTCAAACAAAGGATTAATAATTTCTGTATGTACATATATTTAGGGATTATTGACATTATTGAAATTGATCGTTATGGTCGAACTATTGTGAGATGCTACAGAAACCATTAACCCATGCGTAATTTCTTTGCTTGAAAAGTTCAGTTCTTGTGGTACAGATGATGAACTCTTCATGGTGACTGATGAAGGATTGGAGGAAGTAGTTTCGCCAAAGAGCAGATTAGCAGTCTTCGTTTGATTGGAGAACGAAGTATCTACATAGCCTTCCGCCACGGTACTCGATTTCCATCCTCCCAATCTCTTTAATTGTAGAACATCTCCTCCTTTGTTTGTGAACAAAGTTGCTGCTGTACGCCGAGAACAATGCCCGGTATACTCGCCGACGTTATTTAGTTTCAAAAACGATGCTATTCTTTTCGGAAATGGCGATATGGAATTGTGTCCAAAGACTTGATTGGTAATTTTTCCAAATCTCATTTGCATGAAAAACCTCTCATTTTGAATTCGTGAACGGAGTTCCATATATTTCTTTACAATTTCAACCCATTTAGTGTTTAATATCAGAAACGATCGTGCTTGATATGTTTTTGTGTGAGGAATGATGATGCTGATCTTTTTTTCCAAAATATCAATATCTTGGACTTTCATCTTAAAAAGTTCATCACTTCTGCAGGCTCCCAAACGGCCAATTACCAAACCAACCTAAAATGTTGAAAAATATTAATAAAAATAACTATTTTATTAGTGTTAGAATAATAACCTTCAGAACAAGAAATTCTTCTTGTGCTTCATCTAAGAAAATATCAACATTTTCTTGGGTGAAGGTATTTGATTTCTTCGGTTTATAATTGGCATTTTGCCTTTTTTAAAAAGCCATTAATTTTCCATACATTGATATGTCAACCTTGTCTCTGATAATTAAGGTTGTTTTTATCATGGAATACGTAGACCATAAGGTTGACGATTTCTTAGTCTTAGCCATTTCACTGAAGTAGGCAAGAACGATGTTTTTCGATGCAGCTTTTGTGACCCCTTTTTTGGCGCACCAATCTCTGTACGTATTATATGCTTTATCATACCTCGGTCTACTTTTTTGGGGTATAAGATTTTCTTCAGCTTTCTCCGCTGCTTCCTTTACACTCCAGCTTTATATCCGACATTTTATAAAAAAAATAAATTACACGGTCCAGACACTGACAAGAGCTGACAAATTTGAAGTGTTTATTAAACACCCGCCTACTCACTATTGGGAAAATAAGTTATTTGTTGTTAGTTGTCATCATCATTCTATGGTTGTCTTTGTAATTTTATTGTTGACGTTTGAGAAAAAATAATGAAAAATTTGCTTTTTTCCGAATTTTTGTTTAGAAGATTATAGTTGTAAATAAAATAGCATACAAACCTCGGTGGAAAGTTACATCACTGTCTCGAGATATTAGTTCACTTCGGCGCTACGCGCCTCAGTGAACTAACTCTCTCGACAGTAATGTAACACTTCCCACCTCGGTATGTAATATACTATTAAACTGGATACGTCAGGAAAACCTGCTTTTCTAATGCAGCTCGCTGCGATAGAGTTTTATTCCTTAAACAATTCGCACATGATGTTCACAAATTCTCGATATGTTTATCCAATCCAGACCACTAAAAATACGATCTAGCGTTAATTCTACTTCTTACTATGCTTATGTGCGAATTATGTTGGTCTGTTAAAATATCACTTCTTAGTCTCTTAGTGTATATAGAATAACTAGTCGATTATTCCACACTGAATTTTGATTTGAAAGTGTAACTGCAAACTATTAGCCGAAAATTGTAGAATATGTTTTGCCTGATAAAAAATTGTTGTTATATATTTATAACTTAAATTTTCTTCCATGAAGGCATCGGTTAAACTTCCTTCTGAATTCGGCTCATCCGCTTTTCCCATTCCGATAAGGATTGTTTTTTTTTAATCCCCGTTTGACATTATGAGCAGTGCCAGATTCACCAATAGGATGCAGTTAGCTGTAGCCTGAAGGACCTCAACAAAATTGATATTTTGAACTTTGTAGAGATTAAATTTTGAAATTTGAAAATAAAGTAAACCTTATTTGCCTGTAGTTGAATTCAGTTTAAGCTTTAGTTAATTTCTAAAAATGAGTATAACTTCTCTATAACAGTTAAATGTGAACATGTACAACTGAGGCACTTCGATACTTTAGAACTTGAAATTCAATTGTTTCTCGCTTTACTATAAACTTAGTAATCTTTATCAAAGTATAAAAATCACATGATAGCGAACCGTGGAATTTTGGGATTTTCGTGTCCTTAACGAGTCCCCCACCCATGTTGATCTGGAATCAACTATGAGCGATATCACTCCTCCTAGACCATAGTCGAAGCATCTGTGAACAATTTTACCGGTAGTGATGAATCATAGTGAACTGAAATCGGCGCTGATGATAATATACTTTTTCTGTGAAAACTGTCTGACAGTTGAGCGTCCATTTCAAAACCGTTCCCGATGTCAGAGGGTTCATACAACGGAAACAATACAGTCCATAATTTATGAACGAAATATCCATAGTAATTAATTAATCTTAGGAAGGCTTTCGTTTCTGTACATTTTTGCGGAAGCTTTCGTGTTAGCTTCAATTTTATTTTCAGATGGGTGCAATCCAAATTTGTTAATTACAAAATCTTAATACGTAATTTCATAAAAAAACTGCACTTTCCTTTAGAAATTACCAAAACTGCATTCTATGACATATTTACAACATGTCCTAAATGAAAGAGGTGTTCATTTTTAACGTTACCCGTAGTCCATAACTTTCTGAAATTTTTTTGAAATATTAGCTAGTCCAAATGGTGCCCGAGAATATTGAAATAAAAGTTTAGACTTAGATAATTATTTTTAGGTATTCGAAATCAACATCGATAAGTTTTTGCTGATATGCGCTAGACTAAACTACACTACATATGAATATATATATATATATATATATATATATATATATATATATATATATATATATATATATATATATATATATATATATATATATATATATATATATATATATATATATATATATATATATATATATATATATATATATATATATATATATATATATATATATATATATATATATATATATATATATATTTATATAGATGTATATATATACATATGTAGTGTAGTTAAGTCAGGTTGATTTAACTAGTGCATATCATTGTACGAAATTTTTTATTATTGCGAGGTAAATATCGATCAATTTCAATATATGGATTGAGACTATCCTTAAAATCTCGGCAAATGCGTACGGAGTTATCTTTTTTCAAAACAGGAACTATCGGTGTTCTCCAAGGAAAATAATTTACTGATTCAATTACTTTCAAATTTAAAAGACGACTCAATCCAAATTCCACGTCCTCTTTCAGCGCCAGCGGTAATGGCGCTTGTCAAAAACATGTTAAATTGCCTTTTTTCGATTTTAAGTTAATCCATATACATGTAACCTCTGTTGAACTTATCAAGATGATACCATATTTGTTTATCACATAATCAACTTTATTAGTACATGATATTCAAATGCGTATTATTTTAATTGAAAGTTGTAAAGAAATCGTGTCCTTACAGCTGCGGTCTAAATCTGAATGCCTTATTATACAAATTGTCAATTTTTCACAGGTGTTCAAAATATTCCTCTCAGAGTGTATTTCACTTTTCAGATGAAGCCAAAACCAATCCTCACTTAACATACCGAAGTAACAAAAGTGTAAGACTTGACTTAGAACATGAAACCAGTAACGGGACGAATTCGTATGATGAACCGGACATCTCTCCAAACTTGTCTTCTACTCATCTGCAATCACAAACCAATAGCGATACAGTTATTTCAGCTTGGTGTGAGTCACTACTTTCAAAACTGAAAGAATTTGATGATTGCACCAGAAGTTTTTGTATGAAGCAAATCGACAGTTACGTGTTGGGCGCCAAATTGCAGCGTATGAAGTGTGAGAAACAAGATGAAAAAATTTACATAGATCCAATTCAGTCGTTGTATTTAGAAGTTCCAAGCACATCCGAAAGTTGCAAATTTGCAGTGAAAGCTGAAGTTGTTGATAATCCTGCAGAAATCAAATGTACAGAAGACTATATTGAATACCTACATCAATTTCAAAATCATTTTTCGTAGGAAATTTGTGATAACATTTTTACATCATAATTTTTAACACATTTTGAATAATATTGGAATTCAGAATATTGTAAAAAACTTGTTAATTTACTAGTCGTAATTTTTTCACCATACTTTATATTAGCATGAGATTCAGTACTGCACGATACTTCGACTAAGCTCTAGACTTCTTCATGCATGAAGAAACACAAATGAATCCAAGGAGTACATGAAAATGATTTGAAATTTTTTTAATTCATTATATAAGATTGTTACCAATAAACGATTGGAGTAATAGCTGTTTCGTCCTCTTAACCCTTTACTAGTGCGCAAATTTCTTGGAACGTAGTTCGTAAAATGGGACACGTAAGACCCCATGTTTCGCATAAAAAATAAAAAATGGGATTTCTCAATACAGCTTTTCGGGAATTTTACTCCTATAAAAAATTGAGTGCAGGTTTTCCTCACACATTTGTATCATCATGGCAGGAACGACACTGAATTTGCTAGGTTGAGTGCTCCTTGCACACAGTTTTAGATTACTCTGTACATCTGGTTGTGTTAGACCGTGAGCTAGCGCACATGAATTTGGAGTCATCGATTAATGTCTGGCATTTAGATGGAAAATGTAATTCAGTTAATGAAAATAGGGCTGGTTTTAAGGGCCGACCCGTGTTCGAAAATTTGAAATATTAATTTTTCTTTGCATAAATAAATTAATTTTTCACTCATTTTGAATTGTCTGGCAATTGATACATAGAAATATATTATTGATTAACTCACAATTTTCAGATGCCAGACAGTTTTGAATAATCGAAAGGTTAATAGGGGTGAAGTTGCAGAACGAAAAAAAAAATTCATCGTTTTCTATTTGTCTGGCAATGGAAACCATGAAAATGATGAAAAAAAATGCCAGACGGTTTCCAATGTTCAGACTCGAGTTTCTCTGTGGAAAATTATGTGAAATTTTTTTACATTTTTCAATGATCACATTAATTTGTCTGGTATTTTGAGTACTTAAAATTTATACACATATTTCCCGTCACAAAAAATTTGCCAGGCAAATGGAAAAATTGTGCCACACGAAAGAAAATTCGGAAAATAAAATTGAAATTTCATTGATTTATTTTTGTCTTGCAATTTGTATTTCAATTAGAAATACAACTACAAACACAATATACAAATGCCAGCCAGACAAGTTGAGCTGATCGAAAATGTATAAATTAATTGAAAAGATAGCAAAAAATAATAAAAAATTTCCTTGTCTGTCTCATTTGAACCATTTATTTATGTTCGTCATTTTGAATTTTTCTCAAGTAGTATATTTGTACCTTAGCTTGAAATGCCGGCCTAGTTGGGTTTCGAAAATTAAAAAAAAAAGAAATTGAATAATAATGGTAATAAATATATGAAAATTTAAGTGCTTTTTTTTGCCTGACGACTTGATTCTCAAAGAAAAATACACTTTAAAAGTTAAACTAAAAATGTCAGATAAGTTGGGCTGTTCGAAAGGATATAAATTAATAAAAAAGTTTTTAAAAAATCTAATTTCTCATTTATTTTCTCCTTTTCCCCTGTATTATAAGCTGTTATTACTCGTACTCAGGTACTATTTCCGACTTAAAAAATTATATTAATAAATACATAAATAAATGAATAAAAGTTCAAGGGAGTCTGTGCTAGACTCCTACTGGGCGGGTCCTCAGGTGGCGGATAGAGGAATGTTTGGCTGGCTTCGGCCAGAGGACACATGGGAAATAAAATACCATCCCCGGACCAAAAAATCAGCAAGCAATTCCTCCAGGAGATGCGTCTGTCTCATATTGAGCGGCTTATCCTGGAGGTGGCAGGTTTGTCTGCTCCGGATCAGGCGGCACTTGTAACAGAGAAGTAAAACTCTCAAAAATCCGAATGGGCGCAACGTCTGAACCGGAGCGGGCGGCTACGTCCAGGGTGGATAGGACCTCATGGAAACGACTGCTATCTACCTGGACCGGGGGATGTGTGCGGTGCACTGCCCTCACAAGAGAAATGACAAATGGACAACCAAATGGATAAACTGTTTACGGAGCAGGGGAGGGACACCCCAGTTCCGGTCGGTTCAGGGTGCAGCACGGGCCCTGACCGACCGTCAGCCAATTACCGCGTAGCTCCTCGGTCCCCTCAGGCCGGAGTAGCTGATATTACTACTGAGGTAACGACAAGCACCGACATGGACAAGAGTATGGTTATGGACAATGACGAAGGAGTTACATATCACACGCCGATGAGCAGGCCCAGACAAAAGTGGGAAAAACACTCTTGCAAGAGTTCCTGGACGAAATGGATACTCCGACCCGTCTGAAGGAGGAAAGAGAAGAACTTGAGAGAATAGCCGAAATGGGAGAGAAAGGCAGATACCACAGAAGAGTGTCCCTTGAGTGCGCGGCATACAGCGAAGAGTTTGAAGGTGAGGAGACCATATAGGAGCCGGAAGAACATAGACCTTCCAAAAGAAAGGCTTTGTCATCTCCGCCGCTTCATGACCCGGTAGTCCACGAAAGGAAATTAGAAGAGCTGCAGAGTCAACTAGTGGATATGCAGAGAAACTTCGAGGAACTGAAGGAGAGTGAGGAAACGGGAAGTCGTAATAACCGAGCTGAGGGATAAACTGGACAGGCAGGAAAATCAGCTGAGAAGTGTTAAAGAGGAAACATGCAGAACTATACAGATCTACACCATTGCTACTCAAACAGAAAATCCCGAAGATATAAGAATACAACAGAACGCGCGGGTCATCCAAGAGCGCATGAGGAAACAAATAAATAGCGAAAATCTACGGGACATCATAGATATGGAGTGGCCAGAGGAAACTTTTAAAACCCGTATTACAAATGGCAACATTACCTCCCAAGATGTCTCTGGAGATCTGATAATTCTAGCTCCCGCTGCGAAGATTAAGGAGATCAAATAACTGAGGCAGCTTATTGGTAGCTCGAGGAAGCTGTACCAGCACGTACGTGGAGGAAAGCTAAAGGAAGGAGAGGACGTGCTTAAAAAAGCAGAAGGGTGGTCCCTCGCTGGAGGGGCACAAGTGAAAGAAGAAGGTGATATCTACCTCAATGCTCTTCCAAATAAGGAAGAGGAACTACGGTGGAGTCTGTATAAGGCTTTTTATGATATCAGAGGAAGGATGCAAGGGAACAGCGCATGCCACCTAGTCATCGAGGCCGATATAGCAACATCCGAAAAAAGGAAAATCGTAGAATGTGCGCTGCATGCCTACAGTGGAGAAGTGTTCCTCCATGTAAAATAAACAAAAACGGAAAACAACGACTACAGGAAGAGGGCGTCGCATAGCACAGATGCGGTGGTCATCCAAATGCCAGAGGGCACGACCTACGCCCAAATGGTATCTCAATTCAAGAAGAAAATAGGAGCCGAGGAAGACGTAGCCGAAGAGATTAAAGGACTCAGGCAGACTAAGGAAGGCCATCTTCTCGTTGAACTAAAAAAAGGGTCTAAGGAGTCAAAAAACATTAACAACAAGGTAAAATCCAAAATGAAAGAGGGTAACGTCAGATTGTACGGATCCAAAGACAATAGGGTGGCTATTAATATCTACGGTATCGATATAGATATGACAGAGAGCCAAGTCCAAGACGAACTCATGGAGGAAATTCCCATAAGCATAGGGGGCGAGCTAGTGGTCAAGGCTCTGAGGCCGAGTAGCGGTGGCAGGCAGGCGGCGAGTGTGCTCACTTCAGCGGAAGCGGCGGACGCTCTATTGAAAAAAGGAGGGTGAAAGTAGTCTTGTCCATGGTCCAGGTTAGAGAGCGAAGAGAAATCAAGAAATGTATCGAATGCTGGGCAGAGGGACACTTCATCAAAGACTGTAAAGGCCCAGATAGAAAGAACCTGTGCAGGAACTGTGGAAGCGCTGGACACCTAGTCAGAGAATGCGCGAATGCCCCAAGGTGCCTGGATTGCGGCTCCAGCGGACAAAGAACTGGCGGAGTTTGCAGCCGAAATGACAACACGAAGAGAACCAGCCCTATTCATAAAGAGGGAAGAAGTCCTCCGGATATCCTGTGATAGTAGTGCTGTGATAGCTCCAATGTTACCCATGAATGAATACTTGAACTCGGATAACATGAATTCTGTGATGAAAGGCGCTTACTGCTGCGGCCGTGTAGCTGAGGGAACTGTGATATTAAATGTGATAGAACTAGTTATTTCTTACTTTTATCTATACTTGAGTTTTGTTGGCCATCATCAGTGTTTACACATCCTCTTATATGCCAGGGAGAGCCGAACGGATGAATGTTATCTCAATTTATAGTTTTTTATTGCCCATGTTAAATGTCTGTATGCGTTATCCCATAGAGTTATTTATATATAAATATATGTTAGCGTGTGCGTCTGTCATAACGGTGAGTGCAAGAGGGAGCCGGAAGCAACCGGTAAGGGTAGCTCTGCCAAAATGATCCAATTCCTGCAGGTAAACCTAGGAAGGGCCAGGGCAGCACATGACGTCATGTGGGCGGAAGTCTTGGCGAGGCGAGTGGATGTAGTAGTCGTGTCAGAACCGAACAAAAAGATATGCAAAGCAAGTAACTGTGTCACGGATCTTAAAGTTGACGTGGCAGTGATTTTTCCAAAGAAGGGAGTCAGAGTAGGGAAAGTAAAACCCAGGCAGGGCTATGTGCTCCTGGAGATAGAAGGCTTTACGTTACTCGCGGTATATATCTCTCCAAATGTGAGTATGCCAGTCTTCTCACAGACCATAGATGCAGTATTTCGGCAGATTCCTCATCGATTTGAACTCGAAGTCCGCATGCTGGGGATCACCCACTGAGGATAGAAGGGAGGAATATATACAAGAATGGATGGCACAAGTCTCGGCGATGGCGTTGAATAACGGAACCCCCACCTTCATCCGGGGAAACTCGGAATCGCACATAGACGTGACGCTGGTTAGGGAAAGTTTTGCCTCATCGTATCGTCTGTCTCATATTGAGCGGCTTATCCTGGGGGTGGCAGGTGTGTCTGCTCCGGATCGGGCGGCACTTGTAACAGAGAAGTAAGAACCGTACAAAAAAATATGCAAAGCAAGTAACTGTGTCACGGATCTTAAAGTTGACGTGGCAGTGATTTTTCCAAAGAAGGGAGTCAGAGTAGGGAAAGTAAAACCCAGGCAGGGCTATGTGCTCCTGGAGATAGAAGGCTTTACGTTACTCGCGGTATATATTTCTCCAAATGTGAGTATGTCAGTCTTCTCACAGACCATAGATGCAGTATTTCGGCAGATTCCTCATCGATTTGAACTCGAAGTCCGCATGCTGGGGATCACCCACGGAGGATAGAAGGGAGGAATATATACAAGAATGGATGGCACAAGTCTCGGCGATGGCGTTGAATAACGGAACCCCCACCTTCATCCGGGGAAACTCGGAATCGCACATAGACGTGACGCTGGTTAGGGAAAGTTTTGCCTCATCGTATGCTGACTGGGAGGTTAAATACAGCGACCCCTTCACCTATCACCGCTACATCAGCTTCAAGGTGAAGGGGAAATCGCGTACTGCGGACGATCCTAGAGTGCGCAAGCTGGATTCAGGAGCGATGGAGGCAACACTGGCAGCTATGGGAGAGGAGACGGAAAATCGCTCTCCCTCTGTAACATATGAGAATTTGATGGCAGCATTCAAGCTAGCTACCGCGTGCGGTACATCTCAGCGGGGTAGGAGGGTGCCGTACTGGTGGGATAACGTGATAGCAGAGGCGCACAGCAATTGGGTCGCGCAGTTTCACAAGGTTGCGGTCAAGGGGGCGAGCGGCGGATTCAACTGTTCTAATGGAGGAAATGAAAGCAGCAAAGAAGGAGCTTAAAAAAGCAATTAGGAAAGCTAAAAATGCGAGATGGAAGGAGCTCCTTGATAAGCTTAATGATTACATATGGGGAGAGGGTTACAGGATCGCGACACGCCACCTCAGACAAGGGAGTGTACCTTCTTCCCTTAGTGTTAAGAGAAGAGAGGAGATATTAGCGCTTCTGTTCCCCCGCACAGACGAAACCTGGGAGATGGGTCGAGGTTCAAATGCGGAGGTTCCTCTTTTCACGATAGAGGAAGTTGCTAGCGCGAGTAAGTCGATGCGCCCAGGGACAGCTCCAGGACTGGACGGCATAACGGTGGAGGCGCTGAAACTTGCGGCCGAGGTGGCGCCGGGGCTCCTTCGGAGTATGTACAACGGATGTTCGCACGGACGTGGTATGCCAGAAAGATGGAGGACCGCGAGAGTGGTGCTCCTACCAAACAAGGGTAATGACATAAACGATCCAACCTCTTTCAGGCCAATTTGCCTGCTGAGCGTGGTAGGCAAGCTTTTCGAGAGGCTACTGGTCGAGAGACTTACCTGCGAACTGGACGAGGGAAACCGGATCTCAAACCACCAACACGGGTTTAGAGCGGCAGATCAACGGTCACAGCCATGCGGGAGGTGCTGCAAAAGGTTGAGGCTACAAGGGCAAAATTCATCGTATTCGTCACAATAGATATAAGGAATGCATTTAATACTGCAAGATGGGCGAGAATAATTAGTACCTTGAGCGCGATGGGAATAAGCGAATACATAATTAGAAGTTGTGAAGAATATCTCACTAAGAGGTATGTGGTGATGGGGTCAGTTTCCCGAGAATGTACAATGGAGGTTCCACAGGGGTCGGTCCTTGGCCCGACCCTGTGGAATGTAATGTATGATGGCGTGTTGAGGGTAGGGTATGGTGAAGGTGTCCAACCTGTGGCGTATGCAGATGACCTGCTTTTCATCATAGAGGCCAATAACGTAGAGGTGCTGAGGTGGAGGGTTGCCACGACAACGTAGAGGGCCCGCGATTGGATTACGGCAGCGGGTCTTGAGGTAGCAACTCAGAAGACGGAGGTACACGTCGCGAGGGCTCCCAGAGGTCAAATGGGAATCACGTTGAACATCTTCGGTGAGGAGAGTACACCAGAAATCAAGATCCGATAGCTAGGTGCGATGCTGGCAAAGGGAATGTCCTTCTCGTACCATGTGTCTTACATGGTCCAGAAGGCGACAGAGAGGTTAGGAGCACTGCAGAGACTATTGCCCAACGTGGGTGGCCCGCTTTGTTGGAAGATGAGGCTGCTCTGTGGGGTAATTCATAGCACCATGCTATACGCGGTCCCTGTTAGGATGTGTGTATTAAAATACAAAAAACAGGTGGACTTATGTATCTCGGTTCAAAGAAAAGGGTTGCTCCGGGTGGCCTCAGCATATCGAACAGTTTCAGCTGAGGCAGTTCAGGTCATCGCGGGGTTCCCCCCGTTTGACCTCATGGTGGCGGAGGTATCTTTTTTGTTTACTGTCGGCGGAAGACTGCCAGGTAACAGGCGAATGGCCAGGAAGCGCACGATTAAGAAATGGCAGGAGAGATGGGAGGGTGGTGGAGATGTGGCGGCGTGGACCAAGCGTCTAATTACAGACATCTCAGCATGGATGGAGTGCCCACATCGCAAAACAAACTACCATTTCACCCAGTTCCAGACAGGTCATGGATCTTTCGGGTCTTTCACGCTGAGGATTAAGAAAACACGGGACGCCGAGCTCGTACTCTGGAATTGTTCCAGATGGCACGAACAGAGGGCGAATATCGTGAGATCCATAGGCCACCTCCCGACAGTAGAGGAGATGGTGCCGCTGATGTTAAAGGATAAAATCAGCTGGGAGACAATGTACACTTCGATATCTCGAATCATAAGTAAGAAGGAATATGAGAATAGGGTGAAAGAAAACGACTCCGAGTTAGAGTCAGAGTGAACAATCTATACACTCCCAATCCCTGACGTTTCTGAACTAATTAGTTTATTTCCGGGGAGCAGGACAGGTGCAGTCTCTCAACATCGGAGAGCAAGGAGGGGGGTTTTTAGTCGGTCAGCCGAACAACCCAGCCAACCCGACATACCCATGCGCATCCTGATGCAGGGGATCTGAATGCAGACCCCCCCCCATAAAAAAAGATAAGAATGTAAAGTGCTGTATCTTGTGAACAATTCGTCGTAGAGACTTGCGGTAAAAAATATTATAATGAAAGTGGCCAACAGAAAATCCTAGAAATTATTTTCAGGTTTCCAAGATGGCCGACAGGGGGCGTAACCGCCATCTGAAACTTTTAAAGTGATTTTTCTC
Source organism: Cynegetis impunctata (assembly GCA_030704885.1). NCBI lineage: Eukaryota > Metazoa > Arthropoda > Insecta > Coleoptera > Coccinellidae > Cynegetis > Cynegetis impunctata. Next base: position 282,452 of record JARQZK010003684.1, on the reverse strand, counting down.
TGAAATACTTGTAAACTCATCACAAAAATATATGCGTTTTCAAGTTGAGCTCCATTCGAGTAATTTTCGTTCGACACTTTTTGACGTATCTATTGAAATGAAGTGGTGGGGAATGAATCGATGCTTTTTCTAAATAAACGGCTGTAACTTCTGAACGACTGAACGGATTTCAACAAAGTTGGTCTCGTTGGGACAAGCATTTATTTTTTCCCCAAACTTATATCCGTGATAAGTTTTTAGTAATTCCGCCAGAGCGCATTTTTTTATATAATAACAGAAAATTTCCTCATTTTACGGGGTGCGACTATAACCCTTCATTTTATAGAATCGCTAAAAAAAAACCTTGGTCTGTATACGTTTCGGATGAGAATATCCAAAACGTATTTGTTAATAGTCAAAATTCGAAAAGTCCCTTTTTTGAAGAGGCATGCGCTATACTAGAGGAGTTTGTTTGTAAGATATACGCAACTCAAAGACATGGGCTGAAAAATATAAAAGATATTGATGGAGCCAGATTGCATCTCTTTACTAGTTGCTATAGCATAATAGATTCATCAGAAAGTTTTTAAAAAAATTACTAGAATTCGACGCATGTACGTTACCACCTTGTAAGAGAGAACACCTGCAACAAATTCTAAGAAGTGCATTTATTGGTCACATGTGGAGTCGAGCATTTCGAAGTACACCAAGTACTTTGGACTCATGCGAATATGGTTGGTCGAATGAAGATGAATCCTATGATCTTTTGTGGTTTCAGGAACCCGAAATTCCAGAAAGCGTGATCGCAATCTTGCTGCCAAATGAAGGTAATACTATATATGTAGTTTGTATTATTGAATGAACTGTTTAATATTTCTCATTTTCATGTTACTTTACTACATTTTTATGCTCAGAAGCGGGCGGAGAGATTGAAGAAGATGAAAGCGAAGAAGTTGCCATACATGACGATATAGGTGACTCGGACATTGACGGTAACAGTAACACAGGCAGTGATGTTTATGATGATGAGGATTGCCCCAGAGATTTTTCTGAGGAGGAGGACTACCTGGATGATGCAGAAGAAGTAGATGTTGTCGACGATTCGGACATTGCCAATAACGAAGAAGAAGATAGTGAGAATGAATTTATTTAGAAGAATATTGTTTCGAATAATATTTCCCTGCCATTATATTTCTTAACTCGAATATGATTTAAAATGTGAATTTTTTAAATTTGAAAAGGATTTTCCTATTTTTCAGATTTCATTGGCAAATTACTTCCGTTGATAACATCAAATTCGGAAAACTTTACGACAAAAATAGTATCTCGAGTAGAAATAGCTCATAATATGAGGGAAAAGTCGAAAAGAAAAGAGAAATTAGATTGAACAAAAAAAACACTGAAATTTTTCATTAATTTTCTTACCACTATTTAATTCAATTTTTTTTTAATTTTCGAACAACCCTATTAGTCTGGCATTTCAACCTAACGTGTAAAAATATATTTTCAATCGAAATACAAAATGTCAGACAAAACTGAATCGTTTAAATTAGAAAAAAAAACAAGTTTTCATTAATTTTTATTATTAATTATTTAATCAATCATTTATACATTTTCGAACAGCTCAACTTGTCTGGCATTTACAAATTGTATTTTTAGGCTTATTTCAAATTCAAATACAGAATGTCAGACAAAAATAAATCAATGAAATTTTTATGATTTATTCAACAACTTTTTTATAGATTTATAAATTTTCGAACCGGCCAATTTGTCTGCCGTTGAAAAATTAATATCATTTTATGATATCGTAAACACAATGGCCCTCTTATTTTGTACATTAAGATCATTGAAAAATGTTAATTTTTCACAGTGAAACTCGACTCCGAACATTGGAAACCGTCTGGCAATTTTTATTTCATCATTTTCATGACAATAATTTTCATTGTTCCGATTGCCAGACAAAAAGAAAACGATGAATTTTTTTATCGTTCTGCAACTTCACCCCTATGAATCCCCCTTTCGACTATTCAAAACTGTCTGGCATTAGAAAATTGTGAGTTAATCAATAATATCTTTCTAGTATCAATTGCCAGACAATACAAGATGAGTGAAAAATTAATTTATTCATGCAAAGAAAAATTAATTTTCGAAATTTTCGAACACGGGTCGGCCCTCAAAACCAGCCTTATTTTCATTAACTGAATTACACTTTTCATACTTCTAAATGCCAGACATTAATCGATGACTCCAAATTCATGTGCGCTAGCTCACGGTCTAAGTATTTTTGACCTAAGATCCGTGGACAATAGAAATATCTTTGTCTTTTCTGCTGATGTAGTTTCTATGGTTCTTTTGGCGATGGGAGTGAAATTTCTAGAATTTTAGCAATGGATTGTTTTGTATATTTTGGAAGCTTTCGAGTTCTATCCATAAAATGATCGCTGATAAATGCTCTTTCCAGAGATATTTCATGTTCTCTTCTAGTCATTTTGACACCTGGATTTTTCTAGTTAGGCAGCGACAAGAGTACTTCCACATTTCTGATCTAAGCTATCTACACCCGTCTACAACGAGTTGCGTTGTAGAATTCAATTATTTCTGGATTCGTAATCAATCCTGTCAGAATGATGCATGGAAGATAGTAGAATTACCGATCTATATTTCTTAGGAACATAAGATGCTATTGAATGGTCCCCCGTGAACTCAAAAATCGATGTATTTGCTTCTCATTGCTTGTTTGATAGAAACTTATGTGGCACCTCTCTCTTATTTTTTCAAACTGTTTCTACACAACTCTAGCCCTTAGATTTCAGCTCAATTAATGTGAAAAGTTGTCCCCTGTCTCGTTCCTTTTAGTATTTTCGTTATGTTTAACTAAATCAAGGATATCAAGAGTAGGAGCGCATATGTTGCAGGTTTGCTTTTCGTATACATTCTAAAGCTACTCCTATCTCCAAATGCGATCAACATCTCATCAGCCGAAGCATATTCAGAGCATGCATAATTTTCCTGACAGTTATTCACCAACATAGTGAAAATTTCTGACACTGCTGCTAATTTGTCGCCCTCATCAATTCTCACTCTTCTACCTATACCTTCATCAAGTTTGCATTCAAAAGAAATAGAAGCCCAAAAATTGGTATTCCAGTACCATTAGTTGATAATAATGGGGATGATTCTTCTCGTCCTGATTTGAAAATTCCTGCCAAGTAGATTAGTGCTAGAAAAGCTTTCAACTCTGCCAGGCTCAAATGGTTTTCCTGATAGTTGGATGAGAGTTCGGCTATCTTTGCATTCGTATGTTCCAACATGATGATTAGAATATCCTCTGAGAAAAGTAGTTGACAAGCTTCGTAATGCGTAGACAGGTTTCTTACTCGAGCAAATGTTTGTATGTGTTTTTTTTTCGGCCATTTATGCCGTTTTCTTTTCATAATAATAGTTTGCTGTTCGGTCTTTCCCATCCTTATGAGGATTTTTCTCATCATCAATTTCCTCATCCACAATTTCCTCCTGACTCCCTATTTCTATTGCCAAATCTCAATGATGTACACTTTGTTTTCTTTCATTGCCCGAAAGGTCCTCAGAAGATTCACCAAAGTCACTTAGATCTCTGGGCTCATCAATATCTATATATATTCACAGTTGTTACCACTGCTATGCTGGGGGCACGAGAGACCCCAGACGTAGATAATTCGATTTCGATTGATGTCACTCGCTCGAGCTTTAAGCGATGAATAAGTCAACGTAACTCACGCGACTACTGAGATGCTTGCTGGCAAATTCAGCGTGTTTCATTCCTCCCTGAAGTATGTATCAGGGAGGCGGGCTTTGAGTTATGGGGATAAACTCCTTCACCCAGATCAGAAGATACACTTGTATTTACAAGTGCAATATTCATGGGTGAAATAGGATATTTATGGAACAGAGGAAGTGTGGGTAGGGTTCAGAGGATAATACTGGCCCAGCACTCGCCTTGTACGTATGCAAGCAGTGACTTATTTAAAGCCATGAGGAAACCTCTGATAAAAACTCTTGGCAGACCAGTCGAATCCGCCTCCTAAGTACTAGCTTGGTAAAATGCTTGCTGCGCGGTTGTCAAGTTTTATGGATTTACAGCCGACTTTCAGAGTCTGGTGTCGCCAAGGACCCCACCATATACCAGTTGAGTGTTATGAACTTTATTAATTGAGTGAGGTTACTACGTGAAATGCCTCATTTTATCTAAACATTAAGTGAAATGGGACATTGTAGTATATATATATATATATATATATATATATATATATATATATATATATATATATATATATATATATATATATATATATAATATATATATATATATATAATTATTTATTCGAATTGTTTGTTGCCTGTGAACTATTTCTAGTCTCTTGATAATTATTAGCAATAACAGGCTTGTTGAATCTTAAAAAACTCGATTTTATTGAAAAGTTGTTGCTAATAATTATCAAGAGAATATATATATATATATATATATATATATATATATATATATATATATATATATATATATATAATATATATTTTTTTTTATATATATATATATTTATATATTTATATATATAGTATATATATATATATATATATTATATATATATATTATATATATATATATATATATATATATTATATATATAATCTCTTGATAATTATTAGCAATAACAGGCTTGTTGAATCTTAAAAAAACTTGATTTTATTGAAAAGTTGACGTTTTCGCCACGACATTCGTGGCTTTATAAAAACTTTTGAGAAAAAAATTGAAATTTCTTTTGACATTTATGATTTGAAAAAATTTCTATAGAAACAGACTACTGTTTCACTAAAATTTTTTTCGGCTGTGGCCGTTCTTTGCTATTTATTACGTGCTATTCAGTCCAATATTAACATTCAAATTTGTTATTATTAGATGGTAAGGGAAACCACAGAAACCTTTACCCACGTAATGTTCGAAATAGGTCCAAATTATTTTGATTTTGAAGAGTCAAAGAATAATAATAATAGGGTACTATTTATCTTTTTTTCAAAAATTTCTCATTGCGGCTGTGGCCGTCTTCAGTTATTAATTACGTGCTATTCAGTCGAATATCAACAGACAGGTCCGTTGATATTAGATTCAAAAAAATTTAAATGAAGTCGTAAATGATAGAACAGATATCAAACATTTAAGTTCAATATACGCAGATTTAATTCAACAAACAAATTCTAACCACAACAACTCATCTTCTTAGACAAAATCCAAACATCTAGAATTTTCAATTTTTCTAGAAAGAAGATATAGTTTAGAACATGTGATCTCCAAAATCACAAGTAATGTCTTTTTAAAGACAACAATCAAATATTTTAAACCTATTTTGTACATTACGTGGGTTAAGGTTTCTGTGGTTCCCTTCCCATCTAATATCAACGGACCTGTCTGTTGATATTCGACTGAATAGCACGTAATTAATAACTGAAGACGGCCACAGCCGCAATGAGAAATTTTTGAAAAAAAAGATAAATAGTACCCTATTATTATTATTCTTTGACTCTTCAAAATCAAAATAATTTGGACCTATTTCGAACATTACGTGGGTAAAGGTTTCTGTGGTTTCCCTTACCATCTAATAATAACAAATTTAAATGTTAATATTGGACTGAATAGCACGTAATAAATAGCAAAGAACGGCCACAGCCGAAAAAAATTTTAGTGAAACAGAAGTCTGTATCTATAGAAATTTATCAAATCAAAAAATATCAAAGAGATATTAATTTTTTCTCTAAAGTGTTGAGAAAGACACGAATGTCGGGGCGAGACATCAACTTTTCAATAAAATAAAGTTTTTTAAGAGTCAAAACGACTGTTATTGCTAAAAATTATCAAGAGATTAGAAATAGTTCACAGGCAACAACAATTCGAATAAATATATATATATATATATATATATATATATATACATATATTTATATATATATATTATATATATATATATATATATATATATATATATAAATTAAGTGAACTAGGACATTTATTTGAAACTAATCAAACAAACCTCCTAGCGGAGCTGGTTATAAGAGTTCACGAAGCATCGAAATATCAACATCTACCACAGACGGTAATTGTTCGAAATGTTAATTTGTTTATTACAATCGATGGAAATTGATAAACAGACTGTTTCGCCCTTATCGAGACTCAACAGTATCATCCATACACTAAGAAAGATTATAAAACAAACTTTTCAAACAGTAAACCATATTACTTCTAGTAACTACATGACATATAAATATGACACAGCGCCACCAGTCGGAAACAATTGAACCACATCTTTCAGAACAGAAGAAAACATTTCGGCAACGAGAACTAGTACGTCCGGACACCCGAAGGTGGCTACCATATTCGCTAAGCAAGAGTAAAGCTGACACATCAAATTCGATGTGATTCAACATTACACACCGCAGGCAGCAATCGCTCCGAATTTTATCGCAATGGCAAATGAATATAAGTAAGAATTATTCGTGTTAAACGGAAAACACGCCCGTGGTTATAAAATTAAGTGAACTAGGACATTTATTTGAAACTAATCAAACAAACCTCCTAGCGGAGCTGGTTATAAGAGTTCACGAAGCATCGAAATATCAACATCTACCCCAGACGGTAGTCCAGACGGGTGTCCGGACGTACTAGTTCTCGTTGCCGAAATGTTTTCTTCTGTTCTGAAAGATGTGGTTCAATTGTTTCCGACTGGTGGCGCTGTGTCATATTTATATGTCATGGAGTTACTAGAAGAAATATGTATGACCGTTTGAAATGTTGGTTTGATTATCACTCTTGGTGGATGGATGATACTGATGAGCCCCGATAAGGGCGAAACAGTCTGTCTATCAATTTCCATCGATTGTGATAAACAAATTAACATTTCGAACAATTACCGTCTGGGGTAGATGTTGATATTTCGATGCTTCGTGAACTCTTATAACCAGCTCCGCTAGGAGGTTTGTTTGATTAGTTTCAAATAAATGTCCTAGTTCACTTAATTTTATATATATATATATATATATATATATATATATATATATATATATATATATATAAATATATATATATATATATATATATATATATATATATATATATATATAACTAAAATATTTTTGGCAATGCGGTGTTGCCACTTCTATTAGAAAGTAGAAGCAACTTTGATTTTTCAAATGGAACACCCTGTATATCATATACAGTGCTTTCATGATGAAAGGAACAAATTCATTAAAAAATTAGGTTTCTATTTCATGTTAAAATCCTCGGACAGGTCGATTAGTATTTTTATTTGGGCATTTTTCGCAATAAAAATTTTGTATACAGGGTGTCCCATTCAAGAGCTATGGCTTTGTCATTAGTTTTTTTAAAGATAATACCCTGTATATCATTTCACTTTACAATTCTACGATAAATTCTTATCACTTTTTGTGAACATACCATATGCCTCAACTCGATGGATTGCCAGAAACGGAGATAGTGGGTAATGAGAGGTACGATATGAAAACACACAAATGTAATTACTAATTTAATTTTTACATATGTTCAATCTGTTGTCCGTTTACTTCGAGACATTTTTGAAGTCGATTCAATGTTTCCCGTTGCACATTTTTAATTACTTCTGGACTGATAAGTCTTATTTCCTGCCTGATTCTCTCTTTTAGATCATCAATATTATTTGGTCTATTCAAATAAACTTTAGACTTCAAATAACCCCATAAGAAAAAATCCAATGGGGTTATGTCCGGTGATCTTGGCGGCCACTCAATCGGACCTCTCCGTCCTATCCATCTGTTGGGAAAAGTTGCATCAAGAAATTGTCGAACAGCGATTGAATAGTGAGGAGGTGCCCCATCTTGTTGAAACCAAATCTCGTTATAAAGTATGTCAAAATCTTGTGGGTTAGAAAACAAAACAGCTAAAGCCGGAATGAGTTTCGAACTGGAGAAAGTTCAAGTAGTCCTCTCCGTTTAGTGTTCCTTCAAAAAAATAGGGACCCACTATACGATTTCGAACAATCGCTGCCCATGTATTAATTTTTTGAGGCCGCTGTGTGTGGCATTCTTGCATCCAATGAGGATTCTCGGTCGCCCAATACCTACAGTTTTGTCTGTTGACGTGGGCCATTTAAAGTAAAGGTGGCTTCATCAGAAAAAATTATGTTTGTAATGAAATTTAGATGTTGATTATGAATTTCAAGAATCTGCTCACAAAACTGTACTCTGCGGTCAGAATCTCTTCTAATAATTCATGGTACCAGCTTAATTTTAATAGGGATGATACTTATTTACCTTAAGTATTTTATGCACGGACCCTACTGATAAATTGAAATTATTGGAAATTGTAGTAATGGATGTATGAGGGTTATCTTGGGTTTCTAGTAGAACGTTCAGCACTGTTTCTTCAGATACTCTCGGTGGTCTTCCTTTAGGTAAATCTCTAACGTGGCCGTATCTCCTGCATTTTGATTTCAATTTTGCTGGACTGTCGATCTAGTAATTGGCGGACGATCAGGATGATTTTTCATTGAATAGATTGCAGACTTCTTCTTGTGAACGCACCCTATCTCCAAAACCAATCATCATAAGTACTTCAATACGTTCTCTCTCAAGTAATTGCATTTTCTTAAACAATGAAGTAGTGTAGTGCTTGGAGCGTTAAAAACGTGAAAACTGCGGACTATACAGCACCAGTGAATGAATTCAGATGGTACATGTGAAATTTCATTCTTCAGATTTAATGACAATGTTTACCTAAATTTTATTTTGTACTTTTAATCCACATTTTAAATCTCCAGGTGCTCCACTATCCCCGTTATAATCTGGGAATCCATCAAGTTGAGGCATATGGTATGTTCACAAAAAGTGATAAGAATTTATCGTAGAATTGTAAAGTGAAATAATATACAGGGTATTACCTTTAAAAAAACTAATGACAAAGCCATAGCTCTTGAATGAGACACCCTGTATACAAAATTTTTATTGCGAAAATTGCCCAAATAAAAATACTAATCGACCTGTCCGAGGATTTTAACATGAAATAGAAACCTAATTTTTTAATGAATTTGTTCCTTTCATCATGAAAGCACTGTATATCATTTTTAGAATTTCCAACAATTTCCCAATAACTTTTAATGATATTTCCCTTAACCTATCTGATACCGTTTTCGAAATAAAAACTATTTTTTTTTGTCTTCGGAAATCAAGACCTATTAAAACGCTGATATATTTCAGTTGAGAAATACTATGATATTGAAATTTTGGTTGAAGTTTGGCGATACTTTGGGGCTTCCTACACTTCAGTCTAATCTGCGTTACTTCAATACAGAGTGGTAAAAAATTCAGTTATTTTATTCGCTTGAAACAGTGACTGAAAGTTAATTATTTCAAACGGAATGCCCTGTATATTATTGAAAATTCGGAAAGCTGCTGGAATTTGCTTTTTATCTATGTGTATCATACCTATACCTAACTAGTCAGGTTTCGGACTTATGAGCATTTATTTGTGAAAATGTTCCTTATACATGGTGTCCCCATTCGGCATTTGGTAAGCATGCCATGATCACTATTTGACAGTAACGTTGTGACAATCTACTAATAGTATCGATATTATTGACATCTCCGAAGTTGCAAATATCATCAAAAACGATGGAACAAAAGCATCCAAACGAAGTTCCTATTAATTAGTATTTATGGTAATAATTCATTAATATCGACATGCAAGAACACAGGGCGGGGGTCAGTGCCACATAGCTGACCCCCCCCTCCGTGTTCTTACATGTCGATATTGATGAGTGATTAGGTACCATCGAACTGAATTAATCTTATACAATTAAATTATCATAAGCTGTTTTCTATTTTAGTTAACAGCACGAAGAACTAACTCAACTGTGTAAGGAAATCCAGTGATTCGCGAGTGTGTATTTTTCTTTGAGCTGTTATTGAGTGTAGAGCGAAAACTAATAATCTGATATGGCATTTGCTTCAACATCAAATCCAGAGACAGGGCGGTGTTTTATTTGTGAAAAACCTTTAAAAGGTGAGGATGTTTATGTGGTGAAGAAGAGAGGAGTTGCTACGCTTCTTACTTCTGCTGTAGAACGCAAAGAGCAGGAACACCTACGTTTGCCGGAAAGAGTGGAAGAAATTGCTATTCACCTTGATTGCTAAAAAAATACATCCACGAGAAAATGATATTGGCACATTTGCGTCGTGAAATTCAAACTCCTACACCTCAGCCCAAGCCGGCTCGCTCAAGTAAGTATGCCTTATTATTTGATTTCAACAACAATTGTTTCTTTTGCGAAGAGTCGGTTACTGAAGAGTACAGACAAAGGCAGAATAAATTGCCAATCGAAAGGCGCAAGGCAGCCTGGTGAAGAGTGGGGGAATAAAGTAAGAGATCGTGTTGGCATTTTGGAGGGTATGAACACAGATTTGGTTGCGGTACATGCAGAATACTACCGAAAGTGCATCGAAAATTTCTACAAATTACCTAAGACTCTCGAGAAGAGAGGAAGAACCACGATCGACACTGACCAAGTAATGGAAATTATGTACAATTATCTCGAGGAAAACGGGGAGGAATGCCAATTTTCTCTTGGACAGCTTATGGATCTGATTTCTGAAGATTCCCGTCCTCACATAAAAACAGCGAAGAAGCGTCTGGAGGAGAAGTATGGAGATGACATTATGATTTCTCAGTTGTCCAACCGAGAGAGTGTTGTCTGTTTCAAGAATGTTGGCAGCAAAATCCTATCTGACAACTCTATTTAATTTTTGGTTATTATTTATTGATTTCAACTACCTGATCTATGTTTATCGGGGTTCAAGCTTGTCAGGAATTCACAGTGGTAGGGTACCTGCCACGATTAAATTCAATTCTATTCCCCTAAAAAAATGCAAGGTATCTATATCTGGATGTACGATGTATGTCAATTCACATTAAGTATAAAATAACATGTCATTGTTATGCTGAAATTACTTTGCTTTAAAATTGATATCTGTATATTATACATATACAAGGTGTAATATATGTGATAAATAAAGAGCTGCACTTTTATTAACAGATTTAATATCAATAATTAAATATTAACTTAAAACTAAACTGTTTACACTCTACCAGTAATAATGATAATGAAGGTTATGTCGACTTTTCTTCTTCTTGACTCTCTCTTTAATTCTTGGCCAGGCCTATGATATGGTAAGTAGACAACCATCAATACAAATGGCTATTTCCATTTGTAAGCTTAGTTGAATACTACACCTTCCCCATTAAAAGCCCCAATAAATTTAAAACAAAAACCCAATCCTAACGTAATAAAACTTAACTAACCCCTTAGCTTAATATTAATCCAAAACATAATCTGACAGCTTTACTGGTTTTTTATGTGTGCGTACAGATCTTCTGATAATTTGATTTTCATTTTGAGACATTCCATTTTTTTCAGTTATAATGGGCAATTGGTCAACTTCAGCATCACTTTCACATATCTGTATTGAGGGCCTGTGAATGGGAAACACTTCTTGACCCAGACTATCATCAGAAACATTATATTTAATATCATGCTTAATACTAGACCTACGCAGGTGATTACTGTTTCTTCTTAAAATATTTTTACCATTATCAATTTAATAAGATCTAGGTGCACTATGCTTTGCTACAACTACTGCAGGTTGCCAATACCCATGATTTCCATCTCTATACACTACATTTTCCCCATTGTCAAATCCTAGATTGACCCTTACATGCCTATCATAATATTCTTTGGACTTTTTATTTCTATCTTGTAGTTCATTACGAAATTGCCTAACATCTTCTTTTTGCACATCAACTAGAGGGAGTTTAGTTTTTAATTTTCTCCCAAACAGTAATTCAGCTGGCGACCTTTTTAACTTAGTAATAGCGGTGTTTCGATATTCCATCAAAGCCAACCAGATGTCTTTGGATTTCAGAACCATATTTTTAGCAGTTTGGACAAACCTTTTCGCTAAACCATTAGATTTAGGATATCTTGGACTACTAGTCTGAAATTCAAAGTCAAATTTTTTGGCAAAGCACCTACACTCGAATGAATTAAAAGGCATGTTGTCTGATACTACAATGTCTGGAACACCATGAGTGGCAAACACTTGCTTGAAGGCATTAATAACATCAATATACTGTTTTGATTTTAATGCTAATATTTCTAACCATTTAGATAAATAATCTACAATAATTAAATATGACTTGCCACTATGCTCCATGATGTCAGCCTCTATTTTTTGAAAAGGCAACTCTGGTATAGTATGAGACAACAAAGGCTCTTTAACATTTGCATATCTATACTTTTCACGTGTTCTTCGGAAAAGTGCATGAATATCATACATCAAATCTTCTCTTTCATATTGAGGCAACTTCTTCAGTTTTTTGGCAATCAGTTTGCCTAATACATCACACTCGTCTTCAACATCAGTGCTATACTTTGCTGGCTTATTTATTATTTTATTCAAATTATTGAATGCTTTGGTCATTTGTTTGCTGGCCATTTGAAATTCCGGTGGGTTCTCACGCCGCCGAATGGTGTGTTCAGTTTGTGATGGTTCGTTTGAAATTTGGTCTTCAGTAGCAGAAGCAGTTGATACGACGCCCTCTGAAGTATTATTTTCTTCCTCAATTGACCCAGTTTCTTGATCCTAAAATGAAAAAGCAAAGATTTAATATACTTTTTATTTCCAGATGCCAGACAATGAGAACAGTGGTTAGAAGTTAAAAATGGATTCAAGGATAATTTTTCGCATGCCCTTGGTGCAATGGATGGAAAGCATATTCTTGTACAATGTCCAGTTGACTCTGGTTCTGAGTACTTACAATTACAAGAAGACATTCAGTTTAGTACTATTAGCACTAGTCGACAGTAACTATAATATTCTGTATGCTGACATTGGTAGTCAAGGGAGGGTCAGTGAAGGAGGGTGTTGAAAAATTCGACGTTATCGGACAAAATCGCATTTAATAGGCTCCATCTTACCAAGCCATGTTCATTATCCGGTACTGATAATGTCGACATTCCCTACGTTTTCTTAACGGACGGAGCTTTTGCTTTACATAATAATATCATGAAACCATATCCTGGCAACCATGAAATCAATTCACCGAAACGAATATTCAATATGCGGTTGTCGAAATCTCGAGTACCTAGTAGTTGAGAATGTTTTTGGTATTCTATCATCCAAGTTTAGAATATTCAGAAAGCCAATTGATTTGGATATCTATAACATCTCAGTTATTACAATGACATGTTTGTTATTGCATAGCTTTCTAAGAAAAAGTATTAAATCGTCTCATCAATAATACTAAATAAATAAGAGAATTGAGGAGCGGAAAAACAGTTGAACTTTGTACGGGAATTGAAGGAAAGGATTGCGGGAAAACGGGGCCGTTTTCGGGAAATTTGACATTTTTCCCGGGTAGATCGGGGTCGATTCTACCAAAGAGCGGAGAGTTTTTTTCGAAAAGGGGCCCCGTTCGGCCCCCAGAGTCCCGCGAAAATTACGTCGAAAAGTGCGCGCAGCCCGAACGGCTTTACCAAGAGGGCGAAATCGAGCGAAATCCGCAAATTCGATCCTTCCGAACGCGATCGCGACTTTTTACCGCGTCTGAATCGGCCGGGAAACGCCCGAGAAAAATTCCCGAAAAAACGTCCACTCTTCGTAGACGAAAACGAGGTGCCCCGGGTTTTCCGGGGTCTACTTTTTCAAATATCTACGAATTTCGATGGGACATTTTTTTTCCGACAGGACACCAATTTCTACATCTGGAACGACTTTGGAATTTCGATCCGGAATTTGTTCGGGAATTTCGAATTTTCAAAATTGCGACATTTTTTCGAGCGAAAAAAAAAGTCGAAATTACGCCGATTTCGGAAGCCTCGGAAAGTCGCCTTTGGAAATTATTTTTCGGCTCAAGTCACGCCCCCAAAATTGTCGAACCAATAGAATCGCCGGATTTTCCGTTGGCAATTAAATGACACTTTGGTAAATTTACAAAAAAAAACTAGGCTGCGAAACACATCACACGCGTACGTATGTCGGTTACGAGTGTCGTAGAGAAATACAGATAGAAAAGTGCATCTTAACTCGATCGATAACCCCTACTTTCCAATGATTCCTGATTGACCGAAATTCATTGTCAAAATTGAAATTCTCGAAAGGCCCGCGCCATGTTTGCTCGAAACGACGCTACCTAATTTGCTCCGGAAAACGAGTTTAAATCTTCTTCCAGGTGAGTTTTTCACGTGAAAATATAATTATTAGCCGTCGATCGGTAAAATATATTCATTTTTCAGGTAGTTTTCCTGAAGCGGTAGCTGTCACAATTGAAAGTTCCGCATTTCGTATTTTTCCATTGATCCTAAGTTGGAATGGAAAAAAATTCTAAAAAACGCATTTATCGACTCTTTCCCAATAATATAAATATGGAAAATGTTTAAAATTGCAGATTATACGAATAAGAGGTAGATAATTTCGAATATTTCTTGAAAAATTACGTTATTATCGACGAGGTTAGCTGTCAGATTTGACGTCGCATTACGTATTTTCGATTGCTTCTTACTTAGAATGGGAAAATTCGAAAAACCTATTAGTGCCTCTTTTGCGGGAATCAATTAAAATGAAAAATGGTTTAAAATTGCAGATTATACGTATGAGGTAGATAATTTTGGATTTTTATTGAAAATTAGACATCGAATGGAAAAAAATTCAAGAACCTATTTAGCGACTCTTTCGAAGGAATATAAAGATGGAACATGGTTTGATATTGCAGATCCTACGGAATACCGGTAATAATTTTGGATTTTTATTGTAAAATTAGTGATTTGTCGAATTCCTTACTTTTGAAAAAAAAGTTGCAAATGACGTTGGTCGAAAGGAACACGGAACTTTCCAGCTATTTTG